>JAOPGA020001518.1:0-25008 GCA_026419775.2 Acrasis kona | reverse complement strand
TGGTTTCATGACTTCGCTTGTTTTTAAACATTTAAACTTTAAAAAAACTCCTGCTCTTGAATTCTCATTTTTGATGATTACTTGTTATACTACATTTTTAATAGGCGAAGGATTGGAAATGAGTGGAATTCTTGCAATCTTGACCAACGGCATTGTAACGTCCCATTATACTCATTACAATTTATCATCGTCGTCAAAAACTGCGGCTCACCTGTGTTTTAAAACAATGGCGTTTGTGTGTGAGACGATTGTGTTTGTGTATTTGGGACTGGCAATCTTTACCTTCCATCACGAATTTGATTTCTTCTTGATCTTATTGTCAGTGATTTTGATCTTTTTAGGTAGGGCTGCTAATGTTTTTTCCGTTTCATATGTTCTTAATCATATAAACACGAGTCCGTTATCATTCAAAACACAATTTGTAATGTTCTTCTCTGGGTTGAGAGGTGCCATCGCCTTCTCCCTTAGCCTTACCACTGTTAAAAATGATAATCACAACAAGATTATTACAACCACCTTATTTATTTGTTTGTTCACAACAATCATACTTGGTGGTGGGACAACTCCACTACTAAAGTACCTTTACAATGACTTGGACATTGAGGACAACAGCGCAGAAAATGTGGACGCTGAACTGACAGAAATCACGCCGCAGCTGAATGGACTAAACTTACTTGCAACGGTTGACGACCAATATGTGCAGCCATTCTTCCGGAGCCAAATTCAATCGCCCATGGTCCCCTCGCCAAGGACGATGTACAGCGAGGTCAAAGAACAAGAATCGTCCTCAGACGATGACGACAAAGACGAGAAGATATCCATAAAAATTACTGACACAAGTCGCGTCAATTTAGATTAATACAAAATTATTTTTATTCCATAAACCAACCGTTTGATACTATAATACTCTGTCCTGTTAGTGAATTTGATTCAAATGATGCAAAGAATGTAGCGGTGTTGGCAACGTCGTCCACTGAGGTGAACTCTCCATTCACCGTGTCGGGAAGGAAAACCTTCTTGATGACCTCCTCTTCCGTCATGTTTAAATTCTTTGATTGTTCTGGGATTTGCTTCTCGACCAGTGGCGTCAAAACATAGCCTGGACAGATTACGTTGCTGCGAATGCCGTGCTCTCCACCTTCCTTGGCTAATACACGTGCGAGTCCTAAAACACCGTGTTTGGCACTGACGTAGGGTGCTTTTAGTTTTGATGCAGTTTTGCTGTGAACAGATCCAATGTATATTACAGATTTGTTATCTTTTTTGTCCATTTTGTTCATGATTTGAACGGCACTTCTTGTGCACAAGAACGAGGCGTCGAGATGTACGGATACTATTTTGCGCCAATTTTCGTAGGATAGATTGTGGATGGCGTCAATGTGTTGCACACCAGCGTTACTAACCAATACATTAAGTCTTCCGTACTCATTTTCAACTTTGGTAAATGCTTCAACAACAGAGTTTTCATCTGTTACATCAAAATTAAGGGCTAAATGTTTTTGTTTGTTATCAAGCTCCGATACTGTTTTCTTGGCTGACTCCAAATTTATATCTGCAACCACCACACTGGCTCCCTCTTTAGCAAACATTTTGGCTATTCCCCTACCGATTCCGCTACCGGCGCCAGTGACAACACAAATCTGATTATCCAGTTTCCCTTTTGTTACATATGTTGTAGAGAACCTACGTATTGTGTTCATCGAAACACTGCGGGATGTCAATCTTGCGAACATCTTTTTGATCAACCAGGGGCGTTACAAAACCACTCAAGATTTTGGCTTGGTCAAGGAAGATGATTAACTTCCATCTCCCTGACAAATTGTGACGGTCCTTCTAATGATTGACTATTCATCTCAGCCTGACTAATACTACTTACAGTAGTTGGAAGACCATTTTTGTCATGGGAGGTCTCCGAACGTTTATTTTGGATATGCACACTTACGGTTAGAACTCATATTCATCAATATCAATCAATCATTGAACTACGATGTAAACATTCTTAAAAACAATGAGAGTCTTCACCTTTGTGGCCTCCTTGGCATTGGTGATCACTCTTCTTTGTATAATTCCCGTCCATTCTTCAGAGGCCGTGGCAAGAGCAAGAGCACTTGCAGACTCCAAAGTATTTGTCAAAGTTAATGCCGAATCCATCGCACTAAACCAAGCCCTTTCAGATGCCCACGCTAGAGCAAGAGCTTTTTCTAGAGCGTACGCTGTACATCAACATGTTCAACGAATTGGAATCAACAAACTTTCGAAGTTGATGACAGAAGTTTATTCTGATAGTCTTGGCTTAACTAGTTCAAAATCTAAAGCAAAGATTTTCGGAAAACTCAAAAAGGCTTTCAAAAAGCTTGGTAACAAGATAAAGAAGGGATTCAACAAGGCAGGAAATGCGATGAAGAAGGGATTTAACAAGGCAGGAAATGCGATGAAGAAAGGATTCCAAGTTGCAGGGGGCAAGATGAAGCAAGGCTTCCAAGTTGCAGGAAAGAAGATGAAGCACGGGTTCCAAGTTGCAGGCAAAGCCATTAAAAAGGGATTCAGCGAAGCCGGAAAGAAGATGAAGGAAGGTTTTAAGAAGGCTGCAGCAGGTTTCAAAAAGGCCATGATTAATTTCGGCAAACTAACGGGTGCTGCTCTACAAAAAGCTCTTAAAGTTGTTGATAAATTCTTCGACTCCCACCCTGCCTTGAAAATGTTGAAGTCCTTTACACCTTTTGGAGTAATCGATAACATCAAGAACATGGTCAAACTTGGAAAGTCTGGAAACTGGGCTGGTCTTGTACTTGCAATTGTACAACAAGTTGGTAAGTTGGACTTGTTACTTGTACTCTAACTTTTTAAAGGTGATCTTGCAGTTGTTGCAGGTCCCGTCGGTATGGTTGGAAAAGTCGCGAAGATGGGTGCAGCAATTGGAAACATGGTTGTTGCAATCAAGAACAAGGATCCAAGAGGAGCATTGGGTGCAATTGCCTCCGCCGGTATCCCCGGAATGGCAGGAAAAGCAGTAAACTTCATTGCACAGGCAGCAACAACTGCACTGGACGTACGCGATGCCATCAAGAGCGGTAAGGGCCTCAAGGGTGCACTAATGGCAGGAGGCATGGGTGCCGCCAAAATGGGTATGGCAGCCAAGGGTGGAAACAAGGGAGGAAAAGCCGCTTCAGGAGCAAGTGCAGCAGTCTCCAACTCCATGAAATCAATCATCAAAAATACTGCCAAGACCATGGCAAAGAGTGGTGCAAAGGCATTCGCAAAAGAGGGTGGTAAAGCATTTGCCAAAGAGGCCTTCTCAACACTGAAGAATGGAGGTAGCCTTAAAGACTCATTAAAGGCTGGTGTCAAGGCTGGCGCAAAGAAGGGAGCCATTGCAGGTGCTAAGGCCTCTGCTAGTGCTGGTATGGATGGTGCAAAACAAATTGGTGGAAAGATCAAGGGTCGCATCAACACTTCAATGCACAAATCACAAAAAACAAAGCATTCGGCCAATAACAGAAGGTCATCGGTTCAATTCAAAGCTCCAATTAGGACCGCCGGACCATTCAAGCAACCATCCATCCAAAATAGACGTCCAATCAAGGTCGCAATCAAAGTATCCACACCAATCAAACAAAAAACACCAAAGGTTGGAATTAAACCTGTACAAGTCTCAGTCAGGAAGACTAGTCCAGTTGTACCTAGATCACCAGTGAGACACACAACCGCGATTACCAGGCCGATCAAACAACCATCATTCAACAACAAACCATCCATTCAAAACAGACGTCCAATCAAGGTTGCAATCAAGGTTTCTACACCAATCAAACGTGGTCCAAAACAATCCCCAATCAAGAACAACAAGCCATCCATTAACAATAGACGTCCAATCAAGGTTGCAATCAAGGTTTCCACACCAATCAAAAAACAAAAAAAAACAATAATGAATGGTGCTGGTTCCAAACTCAAGTCATTATTGAAGGTGGCTAAAGGTAAAGCATTAGAAGTCGCCAAAGAAGAAGGATTGGGTGCATTGAAGAGTTTCGGTTCTGGAATCATCTCAAACTTGAAGGAGGGAAAGGGATTGAAGGGTGCTATCAAGGATGCTGCCAAATCGACCATTAAAGACACTGTTAAATCAATCAAGGATAAGGTCACTGGAAAGAAATCTCAACAAGAGGAACAAGAGCCAGCTAATGAGGGTCCACAAGAAGAGGAGAAACCTGAACAAGCCGAGAGTCCAAAACAAGTGGAGAAATCTGAACAAGGAGAGAAGCCAAAACAAGCAGAGGAGAAGCCTCAACCAAATGAAGAGAAGCCTTCACAGGAGGAGGAACAACCTCAACAAAAGGACGAGGAGGAATCACAAAAAGAGGATGAGAAGAAAGTGGCTGAAACAAATACTCAACCATCCACCTCTCAACCAAATGTAGAACAAAACAAAGTTGAAGAAAAGGTTCGATCAGTTGAGAAACAACAAAAACAATCACTTAAGAAGAGAAAGCAAAAGACTTTCCAAAAGTGTATGAGAATCTGTACTCAACAACAGCAATAAACTAACAATGCTGACCATTCACTTTGTAAATAATTCGATGTTGGTATAACTTACTACACAAGAAATTTTCATATTGTACTCTTGAACGCGGTTCTTGTTTGCTCTGTTTTGTAAATGCTGTTCTTTTTGCATTGTAAGAAAATTATAAATAAATTGTAATGGATCTCACAGATGTTGTTGAGAAGAGCAAGCTATTGATTTTAGACTTGTTGTCGCAGATAGAAGTTTTAAAAGTAAGTCCTAATACTAAGCAGGTCTAATTCCTTGCAGTCTCAGAATGATCAGGTTGAAAACACATGTGATCACATCAAAGAAACACAGTCTGAAGTTGTGGCCCCAAGCAGTTATAACATTATATCTAATATTATTGAGAAACATGATTTAGAGAACAAAAAGAACCAAGCACACGTAACAGCAACTACAAACTTACTTGTTTTTATACAGTTAGTATGAAGAAAGAATGAAAGAAGTTTGTGACGAAAGAGACACATACATGAAGGATTTTATGGACTTATCTATGAAATTTCAATCCAACAACGACGTCAATGAACATCTAAGAGCAAAAGTTATCCAGCTTGAGCAGGACCTCCAGGCATCACAAAAGGTCAATGCTTCACAAGTTCAAAAGATGGAACAAACAGACCATGCAATGAAGGAATCTTTTGAACAGTGCTCTAGACTCATAACTGAAGTAGATCAAATCAAAAAAGTAGTTTGTTCGTATGAGCAGAACTGTAAGATGCTGTTACAAAATAAATCAACTTGACATTCATCAGATGACAAGGTGCAAGCATTCATAACATCCCTGACCGATAGTAACACTCTCCTCCAAAGTATGTCCTACTAAATTCTTAACTAGCAACCATTAGAATGTATCGACAGAAAAACATTAGAAGCCAATAAAATCATCAAAGAGAAATCTGATTTATTGAAGAGATCAATCGTGGCTGAGGACCAATTGTTTCTGGTGAAAAAGCAAGTTGAGGAAGCAAAAAGAACACAATCTAACATTGAAGAAAAGCTCATACAAAACAACACTTTGATTGAGTCCCTCACACATATCAAACAAGATTCCAACCTAATCTCAACCGACTTTAAACTCATCCTATCCAACGCAATTAGAGACTGCGACTTGAGAGATGCTGAGATTGTTCAACTCAAAAAAGAACGTGTGTCTGATGCGATCCACCAACAATCCATTCAAAACAATGCCATCAACAGACAAGATGAATTAGATGCAACCAAGCTGGTTAATGAACTAAATGAGACCAAAATGAAACTTCAAGAGACTGATGCACTCATTCGGTATGACCACTCACAAGGTGTCCATTAATTGATTTCATAGCATCAATGCAGAAAAGTTCAACGCAGCATGTAAACAATACCAAAGCATGGCCCAACAACAGGAATTACAAATCAGTGAATATGAAGATAATCTAAGGAAGAGTCAACAAGAGATTGATTATCTACAGAACAGGTTAAATGAGAGTTTAAAGGATGACACCACCGCACAGTTGGAACAAAACTTGAACCAATTCAATCAACGAATCGCTCAGCTAGAGAAGGAACCACTGAACAAGTCTAATCAAAATCAAAAATTACAGCAAGGTAACGATATGACATCTCTTCACATTTAAAATGTTAGAATTAAATGTAATGAATAGGAAGAACAATAGAATGGACGAAAATAAGAATCCCAGTACCCCAAACAAGACAAACAAGAAGAGCACAAACAATTCCACTAGTCAAAGGAATCAAAAATCAACAAACAACATGCCCACATTAAAATTGGAACCAAAAGAATGTCCTCATTGCGACATCTTCCCTTACGCACTAATGATCCCATGCAAGAAATGTGGAATTCAGGCCCATGCTGCTTGTGCGACTGGTGATTCGAGGACATATGTTTGCCCTGCCTGTAATGGAGATTTTACCAACGGGGAGGATGCCAAATGTTCAACGCCACAAAGGAAAAAGACCAAATTGAGCATCAAGAAGGTTTCGTTCGACGCTGATTAGATTACAATAAATATTGTTTCAGTTTATATACAATTTTTTCTTCTTTCAAGTAACTTTAGAGACCGCTCTGATATTGTGGGCTTGAATGTAAAATTTGAAAGCACATTTTTCTTTTCGTTCTCCTCTTTTCTTTTTACTGCCTTTCTTTTGTTATCTGCTTCCCATTTAAATAGAGAATCCAAATTGCGATCCATAGCGCGTGAAACTTGGTTTATGTTGGGAGGTTTTAGCAAAGTACTTTCAATTTCCTCTTTTACTCTTTGCTCTAAGCCGCTATTCTATTCATTTTTGTTTCTTGATAGCTCGCTTGTCTCTCAAGGAAATTTCCTTTCAATTTTTGTTCCTCTAAATATTTGGCTGTACCAGGAGACATCAGAGGAACGAATGTATGGTCTTTTGGAGGTGGTGGTGTTCTTGGTACCTTTGGTTGTGAAAGTCTATCTACCATATTGGCTACACCCTCTGAGTTTAGTTTGGTTTTTGCAGCTCTTCTGGCTTTTTCGTTCTCTTGCTGAAACAGCTTCATTAAGAAGGGCTCCACCACCGATTCTTCTGCGCTAGAATTTCTAAGATGCTCTGCTATTCGTGTGGTTTCAATTGGTCTTGACGGTGATGTATTGGGTGAGCTTTTTGGTGAAATAGATGATAGTCCTTTTGCCAAATTTTCGTACATTTTCTTCCTCCTGAGAATATCAGTCATATCCACTCTGTACTCATCGATTTCAGACATGGAACCAGATAGCTCTCTTAGTGAGCGATTCAACGCTATCTCTGCCATTCGCTGCTTCTCCTCAGCTTCATCTTTTAATTGTTGATTATCTCTGATGAAGTGACTAGATTTAATATTTTCTTTAACAGACGCGATTGACTCTTGCTCTTTTATAGGTGACTGGACGATACCCACCGGTTGCGTTGGTGAATGCAACGGAGGAGCTTTAGAGGGCATTATAGATAGTCTTCTTCTTTCTCTCTTTAAATCCAGTACGATTTTTTTTAGCTGCTCTTGGCTTAGAGCTTCGCTATGTTGGTCATCATCTCCATCGGAATAAAAGTCTTCATCGGAATCGAATCTATATACCTCTTGCTCTTCGTCATAATGGTCATTGTCTAGGTCTATATCATCACTTTGGTAGTCATCGATGATTTCTTCCTCCAAATTGAAATCTATGTGTGTTTCATCAAAATTCGTATAGTTGTCAATTTCACCAGTAAAATTCAGGTTCGCTATGATCTCCTCGTCAAACTCGATGATGCTTTGCTCTAATTCCACAGGTGGAGGTGAAGATCCTGTTTCATTTGGTAAGGAAAGTGGCTTGATATCTTTAGGTAATATTAGTGTGGAATGTGCCTTTGTAGTCTTTTTCGTAGGGCTAATGCCTTTTGATTTATTCAAATATCTGCTTATTAAACATTCTTCTACCTCCTGTTCGTCTTCCTTTACGTCCGTCTCGTGCATAATCTTCCTTGCGAGAAGAAGTGAATGATGCATCGCGCGGATGTAACGGATTGATTTTTAAAGTTACGGTAAAGTCTAGATGAGTTACAACAATTATTGATTTAAATTAGAAAGATTTGCTTTAAAACAAACATACAGCAGCTGGCATATACCTCACTAATTGGTGAACATACATGAACTATATAGTATGGTGTATATTTTCTTGGTAATATTGTAAAGTCCAACAATGTTATCAACAACCAGACGTCTGCAGATAGCAGCAAGTAAAAATAGACTGTATAGTTTTCCAACTCTCTTTCGATCAACCGTTAACAGAAGATATTCACAACAGGATCAGAAGGAGGATTCTAAAGCAACAGTTCTGAAGGATGAAATTCCGAAAATAATTAGCAAGCACACCCTCAATGACAGGAACAACCCTACTCTTCAAATGGCTAATGATATACAAAAATACATAATCATGGCGGCATTTATAATCACAGTAGTGTACTACTATAGACTGCCAGTTGAAGAAAGGCCAATTGTTGAAAAAGACATAAAAGAAGAAAAGACGAACACAAACAATTATAATAAATAAATTTACATTACGTCAGTTGATCAAAACGTTACCTCTTCAAACCGCAACTGCTCCGAGGGTCCATTCCATTCTCTTCAAATTCAATATCTATACACGCAGGCCTTTTGTACGATGGATATTCTGGTACATTATCTTGGTCATATCCTGGTGCCGATATTGACGCAAAAGTGGTTATAACGTTACTTGTTCTGTTGACCACTCTTATATGCGATGACTGCTGGAATCTGCAATATAACTAGACTGATCTGATCTAGTTTATATTATAGATCGAATTGTTTATGCTATGCACCGTTACTCCTTTTGATTGATGCTAGCTGGCCTCCTTCGCCGGCGGAGGTTACCAATACTTTTTGACCATTTGTCGGTTATTAGGTCATGATTCGAAGAAGATTAACCAGAAAGTAAATCAAGAGTCCCTTATAAACTAATTTGAATCTAACTTTTGTTCTTTTGTATTATTATCCATGTTGGTTGCTTTAGTTGTGTCCTGCTTTTTCAAAAACAGAACGAGAACAAAATTCAATTTTGTTGGTACTAGTATGACCACATCGCCTGCGACTCTAATCAAGTCGGAGATTTTTGTTCTGTCCAATCAAGTTGTATTTGTCAAATCAAAAGCGGAGTCCGCTCGCTGCTTAATTGACTAGGATCCAAGGTCCTTTTTGATAACTTGGAATACATGAACATCATCTTGCTTGTTGTATGTTTATGTTCTATTGTGGCTATCTATTGCGGAGAGCCCAACGTCAAATTTAATATTAACAACACATATTCTCATCCATATCTTGGTTTTGGAGCTACCGTTTGGCAGGATGAAAGAGAGAACTGCATCAAACCCGCACTAAAGGAGCTGAATATGAAGTATGTTCGTTGGTGGGTTGATTATCAACACGACTATGCACCCTTTGATAATTTTGATTACGAATGGTCGAAATACTCCCTGGATAGACCAAAAGCCTTCTATGATTTATGCAAACAAAACAATGTAACAATCCTCATGATCATGAAGAGACCTGCCATGAATTGGCTGAAAGACAAAATGGTGATGAAGGAAGAACTTTATGGAGCCTGGGCTAAATATTGGGCTGCGGCAGTAGACAGGTTTATGAAGAATGGCATTGAAATCTCATACGTTGAGGTTTTCAATGAACAAGATGGAGACTGGGATGCTCATGTGGATCCCAAAGGATACGCCAAGGTTGTTGAATACGTTAGAAAGGAGTTAGATTACAGAAACTACCAAAAAGTTGGGATTGTAGGCCCAGGAACATCACACGTGGATGAATTGGAGTACTTGAAGTGGGTAAATCCAGATCGTCTAGTGGCATGGTCCAATCATGCCTATGAGTTCACCGGAGAGGTCAACCAATATGACGGCCACAAGTGGATGAGGTCAAGAGCCCAAAGACTCGCATCAAACATGTCTCAAAGAAAAGATTTACCTATCCTCATCACAGAATTAGGATCCAAAACGGAAGTGTTCCATAACATACGTTACAATCCTTTTAATAGGGGTGGTGCACCTGCTTATGCTTCCAGACTAGCACATAACGCATTAGAACTAATTTCATCGGGAATTCACGGTTTGTTCATTTGGGATGCTTGCGATCATGAATGGGACAAAGAAAAGTGGGGCATGATTGCTGAGGATGGAACAAAAAAGGTTTCTTTTTGGGTGATGAAACAATTGATATCGGCCATTCCTGCGGGAAGTAAAATTTTGAAACCTTCAAACCAAAATAGTGATGTGGCTACGTCCGCTTATTATGACCAAAGAGGAGGATATGTGTTCCTGTCGCATTCTAATGCAGCACCCGAGGCAAGAAAAGTGGAAGTGTTTTTAGAGAATGTGAAGTTTTCAAGTCAATCACCTGTTGAAACTCTTGCATGGTCGTTGTATGGTAAGGAGGAAGAGATAAAGAAAAGTGTTTGGGTCAGTAGCGATAAAAACTGGGTCGCAGTCGACCTTCCATCCGATAGTTTGGTAACCCTCAAATTTAAACTATAAAATGTAAAACATTAAAGACTTTTCATACCATTTGCAACTGTTGGAGCACCTTTGTACATAAATTGTCTATAATGGTTCAGGATTCAGACTACGTCACCAACCATTGTTAGAAAATTATGAACTCACCGTTAAGGGTTTTGTAGTAAAAAAACACCGGAATACGGAAATAATAAATTCCCGCCAAAAATAAAATCTCAAAAATAGCATTTAATCAACAAACAAACAACATCATGGGCAAAGATTATTATGAAGTACTCGGAGTCAGTCGTAGTGCGACTGCTGATGAATTGAAAAAAGCATACAGAAAGAAGGCGATGCAATGGCATCCTGATCGTAACCAGGACCAGAAGGAAATGGCTGAAGAAAAGTTCAAAGAGATAGGAGAGGCATACGAAGTGCTCAGTGACTCACAAAAAAAACACGTATACGACCAATATGGAGAGGAAGGACTTAAAGGAGGAATGGGTGGAATGGGTGGATCTTCTGGAGGTTACAGCTTCCACGCCTCAGACCCAAGCGAAATATTCAAGCAGTTCTTCGGAACCAACAACCCATTTGGAGGCATGTTCGGTGACGATGATGATTTTGGTTCCATGGGTGGCATGGGCGGCATGGGCAGTATGTTCGGAAGGAGTGGATTTGGCGGCATGGGAGGAATGGGCGGCATGGGTGGCATGGGTGGTATGGGAAGACAACGTGGCCCTCGCCAACCACCAGCTGTAGTACAACCTATATACTGTACTCTAGAAGAATTATACAAGGGTAAAACTAAGAGAATAAAAATTACAAAGAAAGTGTTGGCTGAAGACGGGCAGACCACCAAGTCACAAGACAAAATCTTAACAATTAAAATCGCCAGAGGCTTCAGGAAAGGAACAAAAGCCAGATTCGAAAAAGAAGGCGACCAAGGACCAGGTATCATACCAGCAGACATTGTTTTTGAAATCAACGAGAAGCCGCACGATCGATTTGAGAGAGAAAAGAATGATTTAATCTATTCAAGAAATGTTACATTAAAAGAAGCCCTAACAGGTGTTACTATTGAGGTGCTGACGTTAGATGAACGTCTTTTAAGGATTCCCGTCAATGAGGTCATCTCCCCTGGATATATTAAAACAGTTAGTGGCGAAGGTATGCCATTATCAAAAACACCCGAGAAGAAGGGGGACTTAAAGATTAAATTCAACATTGTTTTCCCAAGGGAACTTTCGTCGGATCAGAAGCAAGCATTGAAAAATGTGCTGTAAAAATAAATTCTATTGTAGTTTTCGGTGATTTAAAATATTTGTTCTCAACTACAAATACGTACGTTCTTCGAAGTCACTTTGAATATACGTGGGATCTTTGCTGTGCACAAAGGTATTTTGTAACGTAGTTTTACCGATAGGGACTTTGATCTGAAATGTGAAATTATTCTCCTGAGCAACCGAATAATGACATCCGCAGAACACAGACAAGAGATTGAGTTTTGGAAGGGATTGATAGAACAGAATCAAAGTTTGAAGCTGCCCACTGATCATTCTCGCAAACAGAATGTGAGAGATATTTCTTATCTGACCACGGAAGAATTTCATATACCGACGTTGGTTCAAGACAAGTTTATCAAGGAAATAGCGTCACTATTAAACGGTGATCAGGATCAAACTCTCAGTACCGTGGTTTTGACCTTGTTCTCTGTGTTGTTGACCCGTTACACCAATGAGGAGACATTTGTTGTGGGTGTAAAGGACCAAAAGGGCCAACAATCACTGGCATGTATTCAAATTCAACACCCACCCCAAGAATCTTCTTTTTCCACGCTTTTAAAAAGGAATGCTTCTGCACTTGAGGATGCCCAAAGAAACATCAAAAATGATCTGAACTTGCAAACAGTACTCGACATCTTGATTCCAAGATCATCCGCAACACAAAACTCAGAATATGACAGAAGGAGCGAACTCACAACACTTATTCAAGCATCATTTAGTTATTCTAACTCGGAAATTTCAGTAACTGAAGGTCAAACTCCATTCAGCCTTTCTCACGTAGACGTGCATGTACACTACAATACAGCAAACGCCAGCATAGCCCTTGCGTACAGAAGAGATTTGTTCTCAATCGAGCGCATCCGCGACACTGCTCATCAAATCGTCTTACTTGCCGAACAAGTATCCTCTGACCTAAACGCCTCCATCTTTGAGCACACTCTCGTCACTCAAGTAGCACAACAAGTTCTACCAAACCCAGATCAGGACTTGAATACCAATTGGGAGGGATCTGTCCACGATCACTTTGAGAGACAAGCTTTGAACAATCCAAATGGCATTTGTGTAACTGACTCCAGAGAATGCTTGACCTTCTCACAACTCAACGCCGTCGCAAATAAGCTTTCACGCAGACTCATACAAAAGGGTTTGAAGAGACAACAGGTGGTTGCCATCTTTGGACACCGTTCCACAGCAATGGTTTGGGCCATATTGAGCGTGTTGAAATGCGCAGCATCATTCACCATTATTGATCCTGTCTATCCAGCTCAGCGCATCATTGATTGCATTTCAGTTGCAGAGCCATCAGCAGTCATTTTTATCGATGCCATCGGCAGCATGCCTCTTGAGGTGGAACAGTATATAGAGAGTGACGATAGCAATGTCATGTTCATTGAAAACATCAAGACACCATTAACAGCTCTCAATAACAACACATACGATCACTCGCCAGATAATTTGGAAGGCATAAGTCAGGTAACCGCTGAAGATGTCGCCGTTATCACTTTTACCAGCGGAAGCACAGGAATGCCAAAAGGTGTCATGGGTCGACACGGACCTCTCACACATTATTATCCATTCATAAGAGATCGTTTCGAAATGACCAAGGACGATCGCTTCAGTATGCAAAGCGGAATATCACACGATCCACTACAAAGAGACATTTTCACACCATGGTTCTTGGGTGCTGAAATACTTATTCCAGATAATGAGGACATCGTCAATCCTGGTCGATTAGCACAATGGTTCCACGAAAAACGCATCACGATAACCCATCTCACACCAGCCATGGGTCAATTGCTAACAAGTGCAGCCAGTACACCAGAGAATGCAGATCTCAAGTTAACGCACTTGAGATGGGCTTTCTTTGTAGGAGACGTATTGACAAAGAAGTTTGTAAGAAGAATGTGCAACATCTCACCCCAGGTCAAGGTGATTAATTTGTATGGATCCACCGAAACTCAAAGAAGCGTCACATACTTTTTGGTACCCGACCCATCAACCCCATCCTTCGAATCACTCAAGGACATTCTTCCCATCGGAACAGGAATGAGAGATGTGCAATCCATCATCTACACCAGACATGGCAAAAGACAATTGTGTGGAATCAGCGAAGTTGGTGAGATTTACATGAAGAGTCCTCACCTCAGCAAAGGATATAAAAACAAACCAGAAGAGAACGCAGAGAAATTCCTTCCCATCAAAAACGAAAGAATGTATCGCACGGGAGATTTGGGTCGATACCTACCGAGCGGAGACGCCGAGTGCAGCGGAAGAGCGGACGATCAAGTCAAAATCAGAGGATTCAGAATCGAATTGGGAGAGATTAACACCGCACTCAACAGTCACGAATGGATCAAGGAATCAGTCACCATCGTCAGACAAGATTCTGGACAAGACAAACGAATCGCGTCATACTTTGTTTGGGACGCAACTCAACTCAACAAATTAAACATTGATCCCAAAGTGAATCCAGGCATCTTGATTCGCGACCTTCGTAAATACATTAGAACCAAATTACCAGATTACATGGTGCCCAGTCACTTTATCGTGCTCGATAAGCTACCGCTCACACCGAACGGAAAAATCAAGCATGCCGATCTGCCGGCTCCCATTAATGTTTTGGATTTGAATCAAAAAGCCAAAAACACATTACAAGATGAGGATCAACACACATCTCCAAGAAATGATTTGGAAAGAAAGTTGAGCGAGATTTGGAAACAAGTTTTGGGCGTCGCCAACATTTCGGTTAGAGATGGATTCTTTGATTTGGGAGGTCACTCGATCAATGCAACTCTTTTGGTACTCAAGATTCGTCAAGAAATACAAGGAGCCAAGGACTTACCCGTCGAGTTGCTTTTCAAGTCACCAACCATTGCTGCATTGGCGGTTGCGATTGATTTGATGCGAACCGGTGCAAGTAGCAACCAATCAAAATCAGTCATTGATTTATCTCAAGAAGCAATGTTGGATGCATCCATCCGACCTCAACAACAAGATCAAATTGTTTTGTTGAAACAGCCTAGACACGTTGTGACGTGGTTCAAATACCAGTCGAGATGGAGTAGTCCTTCCAGTATATTGCTTACCGGGTGTACTGGATTCTTGGGAGCGTTCATTTTGACTGATTTGTTGAAGCAGACCAATAGTAAAATTTATTGTCTTGTAAGATCAAAGTCAACCAAAGAAGCCAACCATAGAATTCGAGAATCACTCCAACAACATCACTTGTTATGGATCACTCAGGAATTAGAGAATGGAGCACAAGTCAAGAATGTCGTTAATAAGGATAACATTGATCAGGTCATGAGCGATCGCATCATTCCCATCATGGGTGATCTGAGTCAGCCAAGTTTGGGTTTGAAGGAGGAAACATTTAATCAATTGTCCGACGACATTGATGTCATCATTCACAATGGAGCTGTTGTTCATTGGATGTATCCTTACGAGAGATTAAAGAGCGCAAACGTGAATGGAACAGTCGAAATCATACGCATGGCATGTTCTGGTAAAAAGTTAACTCCCATTCACTACGTGTCAACGACGAGCGTTTTTGATAGTCAAGGATACAAAACCATGAGTGATGTCTACGAAGATAGCGACCTTCCCTTCCATGAAGATTTGAGCGGTGGTTATCCGAGAAGCAAATGGGTAGCAGAAAAGTTAATCATGAATGCACGTAGGAGAGGATTACCTGCATGTATTTACAGACCAGGATATGTGACTGGACATTCTTTGACCGGTGTGTGGAACCCTGATGACTTTTTGTGCAGGATGATTAAGGGTTGCATACAATTGAAAATGTATCCCGATCTTCCTCACTCCAAATTGGACATGAGTCCTGTTGATTTTGTGAGCGGTGCCATCGTTCATTTATGCTTGGAACGTGATAGTTTGGATAAACACAAGGCTTATCATTTGGTGAACCCTAATGAGTTCTACTTTAATGCTTTGTTCAGGACCGGAGAGCAACTCGGTTATGAGATTACGAAGGTTCCATTTGAAACATGGAAATCAGCACTATACGCTCAAGTTCAAAACGCTAATCCAGATCAGGAAGAAAATGCGTTGTTGCCCATGTTGGCCCACTTTACGGATGATTTTGAAAAGAGCATGGGTGCCACTGTTCGTCCTTGGTATGATAACACTCATACTCTGGAAGCATTGTACGAGAGCGGTATTGAGTGTCCTCAGGTAGAGACATTGTTGGGAACCTACTACAAATTCTTGTGCAAGTGCGGCTTCTTAAGTCCCCCAGAAAAGATGACAGATTTGGCCAAGGAGCTTCAACTAAACCTGATTCACAAAACAAGCGACATGTTCACCGCAGTGAGTGATGTAGCAGTCAAGGTTCCCAAGTCATACCAGGGTTTAATGAGGAATAACAGAGTAGCTTCTAACAGTGATTTATCATCAAATATTGGTTTATAAATAAAAGTCGATTATTTACATCGTTGTTTTGTTATTAATGTCATAAACTCAAAGTTATATCGAAGTTTGTTTAGGAATAGAATGATTAAAGTTTTAAATGTTTTATTTTTCCAATTTAATCAGCCTTTTTCTTGAATTTGCATCCTTCAGTCAAGTTTGCCTTGCCTCCTGTTGGTTGGCAAAGAACGGTTGAGCAGCTTCCGCAAAGAACAACGGTTTTAGCATGTGAAAAAACAACGGAGCTGTTGATTGTGAGATTACATTAATGAAAGTAAAAAATTACATCTTGTAGCATCCTGGGCACTTAACGTCCATGAAGTAGGAGTTTGGTGTTGGAATTAAACGCTTCAACTTGTGCTTGTTTGCTTGGTGAGCGGCGGATGGGTACAGTAAATCCTCTTCTAAAAATCCCTACAGTCTGTTAATATCATTGTTCAAACATTAAACACGGATGCGCAATGTATTCGTCGAAGGTGGACACATTTTGGGGCCGTGTGAAAGTAAGGTACATACCATTTTGACGTATTGACGATGTTTTTGAAACTTTTTTCACAAATTTCTCAGTCAACGAAGTTATTTTCATAATCGACCAATTGTGACAAAGTACAAAATATAAAATAAATCTTCACACACAATGTAAGAACGTGCACCTATTTAAATGATAACATCAAACCTATTCTTAAGCCTTAACTCTGTCTTCAAAAACAAACTTCTTTATTACAATGTTTTCTTATCAGACAACCCAGTATTCATTATGCATCCTATGGGTTTGCATGATTTTGTGTTACTCTGCGAGGTTCTGTGTACCCAAATTTTCCAAGTATATTACTTACGGAAGATTAAGCGATCAAAACCAAGAGACGATAAAGGATCCACCAAATGGTTTGATTGTCAGACTTTGGTACATGCTTATATATGAAAGAAATATATCGCAAAAGCTCAATTACGTATTGGACTATAGTATAGCTTCAGTTTGGAACGTCGCCTGCTTTTTCATTGCTACAGTATTTTGGGGATTTAATGCAAAAAGTTTTATCTCCTTTGTTATTTTTGAGACACACTTATTGCGCAGACTTTATGAAACGATATATATACACAAATTTACAAAAAGGAATGTGCAGGTTTTGTTGTTTCTTAGTGGGGCCGTTTATTATATTCTATGCTGTGCCACAATTATTTCTAGTGCCGCACTGAACAATACTTCGCTTGATTCAAAAGATTTATTTTATTTTGGCTTAATTCTATTGGGTTCGTATCAACAGCATAAAAGCCATGTCATATTATCAGATATTAGGCGAGGAGGGATAGGACAGGGACAATACAAGATTCCAAAGGGTGGTTTGTTTTATTATGTTTCTTGTCCACATTATTCCTCGGAGATTTTAATCTATATCGGACTAATGCTTATGTTGAAGACCATTTCCTCCTTCTTCTTGTTATGTTTTGTTTCGCTCAATTTAACAACAAATGCAATCAATACTCATAAGTGGTACAAGCATCACTTCAAATCAGATTATCCCTCTAACAGAAAAGCGATTGTACCATTTATTGTTTAGCCAACAAGATGTCCGTTGATTTGAACCACACTCCTAAATGTTCACTTTGACTGCTTCAATGCATTACTGAGGACTTGCAATGTAAATCAGGAAATAAAGTTATCATGAAAAATCATGCATTAAACTCCGGAAGTATATTGATAATATTAAAGTATATTATGTAACATTTCTTAATTTGGTTTCGCACCTCATTTGGTAGAAAAGTGAATTATTAGATCGTTTACAGTTAAAAGCAAACGACGTCATACAAACTCTAGCTTTACATGCACATTATTTTTTATTTTGTCCCACATAAGTTACCCTTTTATATTGAGTTCGATTAAATGCCCATATTCTGATAGTGAAGATTTCAAAAATAACCAAATAACCATAACCACTAGTTGAAAACAAAAACAAATCGCTATTAGTGCAAGTAGCTATGGATCATACAAGTGATGAGCTAATTGAAGAAGTAGATGCATTATCAGACAATAGCAATAAGCATGAGGAAGCCGATGTGCAAATAAGGCCGCAAAACAAGATATCATCATTTGCGGACTCATACAGGATAAGACCAAACAAGTGGATCTATTTGTTGTATCAAGTGTTCATGATAATACAGACGCTAGCTTTAAATGTCCCTGAATCATCGTTATGGGGACCTGCGTTATCTCATTTTAGCTCTGCAATAGAGTATGTTTACAGTGGTGGCTTACATAGGCTGCCTTATGTTGGGATAGAAGTTGCTGTGGTCTTATATTTAGTAATATATGCACTTCTCCTAGGTTTATTTCTACTCAGCTACTTCTATTACGTAAAGGTAAGTTGTTTCACTCAAAGCTATCTAAATGGTGCACAAGGGACTCATGTCAATCTTCAGCAAGTTACAAGTATTGATACAGGTTATTGTATTCTCCTTCTGCATTTTCCCTTATAATTCAATAACACTGTCTTGGAGTTTGCTTAACTGCGACGAGGGAACAATGATGCTCACAGACTTTGAGGATGTTTCATGCTATGGCACTGGCAATATTCAATGGATAACTCTATCACTACTAGTGGCTATTCTTCAAGTTGTCGTTTATACGTTTGGACAGTACTGCTTCACGGATACAAATCCTTCCCATAGTTACTTTAGTGTGGACATGGTCTACTTCCCAGTTTACCGAAACACATCGTAAGTTGACTTTTAAAAATACATTTATAGTTTACAATGGTCTAGGTTCATGGTAGCGGCATTATGCCAGGCTTTTAATTTCTCGACGGCTCCTTGGATACATCCCGTTATATTGTTGATTCAAAGTATTCTTAGTATTATTACTTTGTACAGGTGGATTCCATTTTATCGCAGAGAAGTGAACTGTTTATTTAGTGGGCTGGAGATGGCTCGTGCTCCCTACTCCATTGTGATTCTGGGAATGCAAATCGTTAACGGTGAGAATGGTGACATTGGATCCATCATCGGAGGCATATCTATTGGTACGTACTTTGCAACATTTTGTTTTGGATTCCTTCTTATGGAGGTATACATCTGGTATGTGAACTGGAAAGTCTCAAAGTATAACAGTTATTTAATACAAGAGAAAGTTGAAGCCGGAATGGTGAACATGACATTTCTCGACATTGCATACCGTCTCTCCTCAAACAACCCAACCAAAAAGGCTCAAATCGAAAAAACAATTAAACTTGCTACAATGAATAATCTAGAGACCTTACACCTCACTATGAGCGTTGCAACGAACAACATTTTTTAATCAAAATGGATCTCTCAACTTTGGTCATTGTCAACTGGAGAAATGCAAGTCCTTCAGACCAAACATTTTCTACAGATTCTCGATATTCCTAAGAGAAAGAGATTTAGAGTTCGTCATTGGATCTGCCGATAACAAGAAACGAATTTATGCAATGATTAGCAACGCTCATGAGATCTCAGGGGAATTAACCCAACACATTGCTTCATTCTTCAAGACTATATTGTCACATCAGCATGTTGATTATAACAAAACACTTTCAAGACTTGCCTTCCAAGCCTTCCTAGCAGAAAAGGAGTGCACAAGAATTTTTGAATCCTTAATGAAACAATACCCAAAAGATACCACTGTGGTTAGAAATTATGCGCAATTTTTGGAGGAAGTAAAATTAGATCCTGAACAAGCAAAATTTTATTTTGAAGAAGCGCACAAACTAGAAGAGCAAGAATCACTCAGAGCTGCAAACAAGCGTAGTGTCATCTTGACCGTCAAGAATAAGGAGCAATACATGCTAGGTCCCAATAATTCCGTTTCTCCTTATCAAGAGGATTTGTTCGACGAAACATCACTAGAAGATGAAAATGAAAAGAAGAGAACACCAATCAAGGACAGTCAATCCGTGCGATCAAGTGGTTCCTCAACGTCACCAACAAAAATCTATGACTTGTAAGTAACTGTTAAACAATCATTACTAACCTTAACAGACATGCAAAAAAATTACGCATCAAGGATCATAAATGGAAGTCTTCACTTTTAATATCAATGCTTGGTGTCATTCTTGGATTGATGCTAACCATTGGCGTCGTGGTCAGCAAGACGACTCTTGGATACGATTGCATTCGATGGAATCCAAGAACGTCAAGAAGAAATCCACTCCCTATTCTCCCAAATTCAAATTCATGGTGATTGCATCCTTCATTTTGATTTGTGATGTGTCGGTGATTGCATTATTGGCCGCCGAAGATTACAAATTAGTAAAATGTGGAGCCAATACAAGTCAAACCGTTTCGTTGTACGGTCAATTCAGTTCGTTAGTAAACAGAATTAGTTTTAATTTGAACGAAGTGATTTACAGCGATCCATCCATGCCATTCGACTACAAGAGCACCATCACGCCAGATCACATTGCCGACATCATCGATGACACACGTAAAGTATGGACGCAATTAAGATTGGTGATGGGTGACATTTCGTCCGTTCGAGAATCAAATTGTACCATTTCGAATTCGTCGATCGTTCAATGTATGGAACTGAACGAACTAATGGACGAATTAACACTATCGTCACAAAGAGCAGCCATCGAATCGCCGCTCATGAGCACCGCTCAAAAAATAAATGCAATCGATCAAAATTATCAAATCACAAATCAAATCAATCAAATCACAAGTCGACTCACTTTACAATTCATCGACAAATCGACTCATCAATGTAATTTCAGTTTCGAAACGAGTTGGATCTACGGCGCCTTCATTCTCATCATCATGTCGAGTTGTTTCAATTTATACATCATGCTACGCGAGTACCTCGACGTCAACCAAACCATTCGATTCTTGATGGTGCTGATTCCACCTCCCATTTGTAAATCCATTCCGCTTGTTCAGAACTACATTGATTGTGCATCACAAACCGATGCGAGCGGATGGATCAAGAGGTTGGTGATGGGCAACGAACAGAATCAAGACAAGAGGACCAGAGCGATATTAGAGGGATCGATGGATGGAGTGATCATTTGTAACGACGAAGGATTCATCGTGGAAATGAACAGCAGCAGCAAACAAATGTTTAAAAAAAACGAATCGGATGTGATTGGTCATCACATCTCAATCTTGTTCGATCAAGATTTAAAAGTGTTCATCAAGGATACCATCACCACCAAGAGAGGAATGATGATGCAAACTGTTGGCATGCGTGGTGGTGCTGACGTTGATCGCGTGGTTCGCTTCCCATGTAGTTTGAGCACCAGCGTTGGTTTGTGGAATCGTAGAACTCACGTGGCTTGTTTCGTTACCGATTGTACGGTACAGGAGAAACAAAAGGAACTGATTGATATCGAAAAGAGGAACAACGAGGCCTTGTTAAATAGCATATTGCCCGTATCCGTTGCCTCTCGTTTGAAAAATAATAGTCTCGATTGTATTGCTGATAAATTCGACGACGTGACTTGTTTCTTTTCTGACATGGTTGGTTTCACGAAAATGAGCAGCATGATGAGCGCTAGTGATTTGGTTATTTTATTGAATAAAATCGTTGTTGCTTTTGATGATTTATGCATCGTGAATCAAATAGAAAAGATCAAAACCATAGGCGATGCTTATTTTTGTGTGGGTGGTTTGTTCGATAAACAAAGTAATCATCCTCAGAGGATTATTACTTTTGGGCTGCAGGCTTTGATGGCGGTCAAGGAATTGACCAATGGCGACGTTGATGTGAGGATTGGCGTGCATACGGGTCCTCTGGTTGCTGGTGTGATTGGCAAGAACAAATTTGCATATGATTGTTGGGGTGATACGGTGAATACTGCATCTAGGATGGAGAGCACTGGTGTGCCTGGTAAGATACAAGTTAGCAGGCAAACTTATGAGAGGGTTCATGATCTATTCAAATTTGAAGAGAGGAGGGTGGAGGCAAAGGGCAAAGGATCTTTGACCACGTATGTGGTATTGAATGAATAAAGTGTATTTTAGAAGAACAATATTTTCCCAACTTATTAAAGGTTAACTTTAACTCTACATAAATGAACTTGTTTTCATCTAATAATGTATGTATGTAGTCCTTAGAGATGGACAAAGTCTGAGTCGATGAAATCTCTGTTCAGAGAATAGACATTGATTACAATTTATGTTGGTTTCAAATTTTTTTCCAGGAGAGCTATTCAAATTACAACGGTTTAGGAGGTACAATCAGTAAAAGAACAAGAAACAAAAATGATATATTTAATAACGTTAAATATTGGGGGGTTGCCTCCAGATTGGTGATGTTTGGCCTTGATATATTTGGGTTTGGTTTAGAGATTGTCTTTTGGCAAACGTTGGACCAGCGCCTTCCCTAATGTTCATATTTTTCGTCAATTCCGAGATGCTTTCAAGACGTAAAAGCTCCTCAGATATTGAAGGAAGAGCGTTAGGGTTTAGTCTTGGTGAATACTGCTCTCTAGCCATTCCTGTATGATATTGTTCCACACGGGGCGAATACTGTACTGGATGGTGTGGTGCCTCTATTCTTGGAGAATAATCGGCTCTAGGAGAATAATGAGAAGGTTCCGATAGTCTTGGAGACGAGTCCAGTCTAGGTGAAGACCTTGGCGAATAAACACCACCAAGTCTTGGTGAGTGGTAAGGGGTGTGCATACTGTCGCTAATGTGTTCTACATTTTCAGGGATTGGATTGTAACGAGGTGAAGACCTTGGAGATGGATATGGTGCCGAACGCGGAGTCTGTTGTAAGCGTGGCGAATGTTCTAGTCTTGGTGTGGAGTATGGTGTTGTTTGAAGGCGTGGCGAATGGTCCACTCTTGGAGAGTATTGAGGTTCTAATGGTCTAGGTGTGCCGATTGGTCCAAAAGTTGGTGTATTGTCCTTGACGGGAGAGTGTTGCCTCTGCTCAGGAGGGGTTTGGGTGTGTTGGTAAGATTCGCTGGAATGAATGGTCCAATTCTGCAAAGAACTTCTCACTTTTGTCTTTTGCTTCAAAATAGCAGATTTCATCCTTTCCATTTCAAAGTGGTCGACGAAAATGGGTTGCTTTTGTGCGGTACATTGCTGTTGTATTTGCTGCTGTAACTGTTGTTGCTGCAAAAAGTCCACCCAGTACTTCTTTGTTAATGAACGCCTCTTCCTAGTAGATGACGAGCATGTCTCTCCTATGCCAAACTTTACACATCTTTCACAAGGTCTCTGTCCAGAGCAGGCTTTATGGGCCTTTCGACATTCAGTACAAGCATAATTTGTCTTTTGGGAGGGTTTTTTCGAGGAGTCGTCAATGTTAGAACATTCTTCTTCGGCGTCACTCTCATTATCGTCATTGAGTTGCCTAAAATCGTGTACAGAGGCTGACCTTGTTGGTTGGCTTTCAGATGTGTTAACATAGGGAACATTGTTTATTGGGTTTGTGGTGAAGGAGTAGCTGCTGATATTTCTATCGTCAGTTTGGGGACCCCTTTGCTGCCCAGATAACTGCGACATGACAAAGCTCCCCTGAGGTTCCATTTTTTGGTTTTTACTTGACAACAAGAATATATAAATCCGTTGTCACTGTCACATTTTCCCACTTAACAAATTTAGTACAAATTGCTTGTCAATTTTAACAAAAAAATACATTGCATCAGGTGGATTCGGAGTTCCCAAATCTCCGTTTTCATAAAACCTGTCAATTTTGAAAAGTGATAATACCGATGTGTAGAATTTTAATGTAAGCGGTAAAGTTCCCTCCCACTTACAATAGACAAAAATTCTAAAGCTCCTTATTGGGTGTATGTTAGAATAGACATCTCATGTTGCATTATAAGTTTCAAACTACAATAATCAAAGTATGATGAAATTTATGATTTCACCACGGTGATATATATGTGTTGGAAAGTTGTCCACTCAAAATCCATATAATAATTCCACCTACGATGACTCTGAACGCTATAATGATAGATAATACACCTGAAAGTGCTTGTGTCCCAGGCGAATGTGTTCGACTGAATCGTCCAGGCGAAAATAAAAATAGTCTTCTTAATAAAGATAAATGAGTTCTCAAAATAAATCTTTCAATATGTGACGTAGATATCTTTTCTACGCTTACCGTTAAATTTTTTAACAATGAGAGGCAGGTTTGAGTTACACTACCATTCGAGTAACAGAAATACACTACAACACCCTTTTACCTACAATCGATACTATTAGTGATAAGCTTGGACAATAACTCTACATGGACTATTAAGTTACTCTTTAACAGATGAACATGAACACATTAATTACATCATTAAACAATAAAACTTCAACTGTTATAACAACAATTTTATTGGACTACTTCAAGCCACTCTCTACACCAACCGACGAAATCTCCAACAAGAAAATCATTCCACAGTGTCCTCTTTTTCTGGCCAGGCTCTTTGAGTGGAATCAATGTTTTGATTTGGGTCGTCTCTGTTATACCAACCATTAAGTGCGTTATAGGCAGCTTTGTTTGATGCCATTCTTGTAAGTCATACACTTCCCCACGACCAATCTCTATATCATTCTTCTTGATAATGACTTTATCACCTGGTTTGGCAAACTGAATGGTGGGGACTATAACTCGAAACTCTGGAGAAATGTCTTCTTGTCTGTTCTCAGTCTCAAGATCAAGTATGCCATCAACACGACGTTTGGTTGGTGCGGGGGCGTCAGAGTGTTCTTTCCTCTTCCTCCTCTTTTTTATTGTTGTTGTAGATTTGTAGGGCTCAGTTTCCATTATTGGTTTGGGTGTTG
>JAOPGA020001514.1:0-129614 GCA_026419775.2 Acrasis kona | reverse complement strand
GTGATGTTTCGGTCTCGGGACTTTCGTTATTGTATGCCGCGCTTTCTATAGCGTTATAGTCATCATTCGAGTCTTCGTCGTATAGAGTAGGAATGTCCTGCTCATTCAACTGCCCAAGGAATTTATTATATACCTATCAATATTAGGCATTACACATTGAAAATAATGTACTTCATTGCCGGACACATTCGGGAAAAAGTCTTCAATATCTTTACGAAGAGCGAAAACTTCATTCTCGTCATAATCTACATCGAACATTACATCTTCTTCGTCTGCCACTTCAAAATCCGCATCACAGACTTCGTCGGAACCGTCGATGAAGTCTGTGTCATTTTCATCTTCCTCCCCGAAAGTGTCAGTAAGAAGGGTTAATAGGTTTATCTCATCATCAGCAATATCATTCTCGTCCCCACTCTCTAAGGGAGGAGAGTTTGGATCATCGTTATGCTGCATCTAAATCTGCAGGAAGTCGTTGTAATATGTGTATATTTTTGTAACCTAACGCGTGACATGTGACAACAGTTAAATCGAAAATTATCGAGCATGATACTTAGTGATGAGGCGTTACCATGGGTAGTTGGTGGTGGAGCCCTTGTAGTTGTGGCCGTAACAGTGGGAGCCTCTATTGTTTACAAGTTGGTTTCTAGAAGACGTTACTTGGCTCATCGAGATTCAGGAGTGAACACTGCACTCCTTGAACATTTAGAACAAACTAAGAAATCGGCCCCAAAGCAAATAGCATACAATACTATAATGGATTCCACTCAATCCACCCCGGCATCACACACCCCTTCAACACATACCCCAGTGCAACAAAGCCATAAACCATCACGTCATACTTCGTCTAACCAAAAAATGTTCCTACAGCTGTGGCTAAACAGGACAGCCAATGAAGGATACCCACTAGAGGATATAGTAATAGGTCTTGAGACACCAGACCACATTCAACACAACAGTGATGGCTCCCTAAAGTTTGCAACATTACACAAGCTTGTTGAAAATCTAATCAAGAATGGAAATTGCCAACACTTTTTCAAAGAAGAATTCTTTGCCACGTACACCTCCTTTACCACACCCAACAAGCTCATTACTACTTTAATTTCATTTTCAAACGGATTTCACAACGACAATGACGTGAAGCATGAAAGCGTTTGTTTGGACCTAATAGAGTTTTGGTGTAGAAACAATCTAAACGACCTTAATTTATGCACAGACAAAGAACGTTTGTTCACAACCCTATTCAAGTACGTTAACAAAAGTGATTTGGCCAAGTCGAAGAATGTGGCAAGTATATTGTCAACACACATCAAGGAAGCCCAACCAGCACCTCTACAAAGTTTTATGGTCAACACCCCCTTACAAAAAAAAGAAGTCAACATCCAAGATGACTTGGTGAACGATTCTGAAGACTCTGAACTTGAGGCCGGGCCCATTTATCCAGAGGGTGACAGCGACTTTCAAACAAGAAACGAATTCAACATTCTGGAGTGGAGTCCAAAAGAGATTGCAAGACAGTTAACAATTATTGAAGGCAACCTGCTAAAACAAATTTCATGCTACGAACTATGCAAATCAAGATACCTTGAACACAACATGGACAAGTCTGCGCCTCACATTGCAGAGTCAATTCATTTTTTCAACAATTTTAGTCTTTGGTTGGTAAGCCTTATTCTGACCTTTGATGATGTGGAAATGAGAGCAGCAACAATTCAATTCTTGATTGAGTTGGTTGAACAGTTAGTCGGCTTTGGAAACTTTAATTCGACCATGAGTGTATTAGGCGCCATTAACAATAGTGCAGTTACAAGATTAAAGGCCACCAATGAACTACTTCCTGAAGAGTCAATAGAAATGTTAGAGGCAGTCAACGAGTTGACAAGCAGTGCTAAGAAGTTTTTCAACCTAAGGGAAGCCGTTGAAGGCACTCCTGGGTGTATCCCATTCCTTGGTATCTTCCTTACTGATTTATCACTAATTGAGAGTGTCAATAAAGATAAGAAAGTTGACGATGTAGAGCTAATTAATTGGAATAGATGTAAGTATACCGCTAATATATGTAAGCAGTTGCAAGTGTGCCAAAGTGGTTTGGTAAAGTATCAAGAAATAGAGTTTTTGCAAACTCATTTGAGGAGTGTTGTTTCTGAATTGAGCGAGGACGATCTGTATGAAAGGAGTTTGTGTGTTGAACCTAGATCCAACAAGGCATAAATAAATTTGTATTTTAGATTTGTTGACTTGTTGTCCTTGTTTGTTTTCGAACCATCCAAGTTGAGTTGTTACAAAGTGTTGTGAAAATTCAATAATGAGCGACAAGGAGGCAGTGATCAGATTCAGAGAGTACAAGTAAATTTTGTTTAGAGTTGTATTTTAATTTTATAAATAGCTTTGACCAAGATCCCAAGTGGAAGGAACTTGTAGAAAATTTATCCATCTTCGACGAACCTGGAAGCTATGCTTACGAAAACAAATTGTATAGACAAAAGAAGAAGTATTATCACTCGAAAGTCGAACCGATCTTATCGATTCTGGGCGACGATGATTACAAGCAACACGTGACGTATAAAAAAGGGGAAGAAAATTCACAAACAAACACCGACGATGCCCCTCCACAAAATAATCCTAGCACAGAAAGTAGTCCGCCAAGCCAAACGCAGCAGATCCAGGGCGGAGTTGTTCATAAGTACTTTAGGCGGTTTTACAAATCACTAACAACTGCTACGTTACTCAATCTATCTGCGTACGTTTCATCTTACATCTAAATAATTCAACATTTAGTTTTACCTCTTCAATTTTGAGTGTCCTCCTCATGTTATTCTCGACAGGACTTTCTCGTAGCTTTTATTATCTATCCCTTTTTAGTTTGGCCTTTTTGTACCTTGGAACATATTTTGCCAACAAAGGTTTTTCATTGGAATCATTAAAACTCCTTTGCTCTGATGTATTCGGTTTGTATGCTGCTATTATATTGACTTTCCTCACCACTCCTCAATCGTAAGAAATTCACTCACTAGCAGTCTAACCCTAATAGTATCACATTCTCACTTTTAATCACTTTATGGGCCTTCTCTCCACTTCCATCACTAGTCCAAAGGTTCATGAACAGGAACAACATTCAAAACGCAAACATTCAAAGTCTCGTCAACAAGGCAGCCACATACAGTCCGGCCGTGCCAATGGCTGCAGCAAAATTAGAATTGTACTTATTATTAGAACAGGTCATGGGACTCTTTTCAAGCAATAGACAATTTGTGAGATTGTTTGCAGTTTTCTTTTACCTATCCAGCAGATACCCATTATCTCCTCCACTCAGGAATCAAATTTATTCAATAAGGTTGGCATTGGATCAATTAACAAATCACCCCAATTGTCCTCAAATCATAAGGAATGTATACCAAAGGGCTAAAATAAGTTTGGGTGGTTAACACTAAAATACATTGAAGTAAAAAATAATTTATAATAGTTTTTTGTTTTTAAATCCACGTCCCGATGTATACAGTCGACGCAGTTAATGTATTACTTTAATGACCCTGCTTGATGGTTGGACTCGGAGACTACTCCTCTCAGGCGTCTATGCAGTCTGGTGATGCCATTAAAGATCTTGTCTCACTGCAGATTTTGAACAGTTCGAGGTCGTAGTTGGCTGACCCTAACATTGTCTGTTTTATGAACACTCTTAAGCTGCATTTTTTGTTTTCAGACATGGCTGCAAAGAAATCAAAGGCGAGCCTCTGACTTGGCTCTGCTACGCCCTTGTTTTCAAACATAATGTGCTCAGAATTTACTCCGGAATAAACCGTTTTGACTTTTACTTTGACTCCGTACTTCTTACTCCTATTTGATAAAAGTAATGCAAAGTGCTCAGAACTTCTGAGCTCCACTGTAAAAACTTTATATTGGAACGTAGATTGACCAGTTTGGAACCAGTCGAGAGTCCTATCTGTTTCCATGAAAAAGTCCTCGTCTAAAGTCATTACCCTCTTTCTAATTTCTCTTTTGGGTAGACCACTTAAGCGCCTCACTATAGCTTGAACCTCTGGTGCTGGACTCAATATATTACGAGGTCCGGTGGTGGTTGGGGAACCTTGCGAGCTTCCGCTAGGAGATACATTTTGAAGTAATGAAAAGCTCGGAGAACTAGATGAGGGAGAGCTAGAAAATGAAGTCTTTAAAAAACCCTCGATGCTCGACAACGACGACATCTCAGCCTTTTTTTTGTATTCTATCTACACTCAACCGGACAAACATCAGACCTTGATTGATTCTCACCATATTTGTGCGAACTATCTGACCGTAACATCAATATTGTTGTAAGAATCAAAACTACCCCTCTTCTCCAGATTTAGATACTTCACACTTTATGAGTCCGACGAAAGGTTTTATCTTGTTGGTAGTGACAACGCAAAGAAGGTATTCAAGTTTTTAAAAATCCAACGCAATGCCAAAGAGGGACTTGTTATCGACGAAGATCCAGGGCAATATACAAGCAACCAAATCACAGCAGCTCTAAAGATGATTAGCTCAACCTTGGAGGGGGGACTCAAAGTTAGAGTTAAAAGAGCGTATGGTCTATTAGGCTTTATAAAATTCACGCGTGGCTACTACATGATATTGATAACAGATAGACACCACGTTGGTGAGATTGGTTTTAACCGCATTTATGAAATTCGCTCTACGCAAGTAATCTGCGTTCAAAAAAATGGAAGAGAGGACAAAAACAAAAACACCTTTATAAAGAATTTAATGAAAGACGACGAACAACACTACATGGAATCATTTTTGGACATGGACTTGTCTAGTGACTTTTACTTTAGTTATACATACGATCTGTCAAGACCTCTTCAACAAAACATGGACCCCAACGTAAAAAAGGACGCAACGTTTCAAGATGATGAAATGTTCGTTTGGAACTCATTCCTAACGGCTCCCCTCAGCCGATCCTTAAAGAGTGGAGATTTCTCTCCTTGGGTGCTTCCCATCGTTCATGGTTTCTACGATCAAGTCAGGCTCAACGTGGTTGGTAGATCCGTAGACATTGTGCTTGTGGCAAGACGTTCAAGGTACTTTGCAGGTACACGTTATCTAAAAAGAGGAATAAACGATTCTGGTCATGTAGCTAATCATGTAGAGACTGAACAAATCGTTTTTGACTACAATTCCATCATTCCTACAGAAGGAACTGGTTTATATTCTTCATTTGTCCAAACCCGCGGAAGCATTCCATTGTATTGGTCTCAAACCATAACTACCAAAATGGTCAATCCTAAACCTGATATTACTGTCGGTAAATTTGATCCCTTGCATACTTCTGCCAGACAACACTTTTCACAACTTCAAAGAAGGCACTCATGCCCAGTCACATGTTTCGACTTGGTCAAGCAAAAGGAAAAGAGAAAAGAAAGAGAGGCCATACTGGGCCGTGCTTATCAACAATGCGTACAGTACCTGAATCAATCCTTAACCGACGAAAAGGTTTTGAAGTACATTGCATGGGACTTTAAAAGCAGCATCAAGGACAAACCAGAAAGAGCATTGAACGAACTCGCAGCCTTTGCCGAAGAAAATCTCAACGTCACAGGTTTCTTCTGCAGCACAAGTTACACCCATCCACAAGGAAGCAGCACTCAAAAAGGAGTCGTCCGCACCAACTGCATCGATTGTTTGGACAGGACCAACATTGTACAATTCTTCATTGGAAAACATGCCATGGGCCACCAATTACATTCCATGGGCGTCTTGGACACGACCACATTTAATCTACCACAGCAGCGTCGTCAGGACATTAATGCGCCTGTATGATTCCCTAGGAGACAAGATCGCACTTCAATACGGAGGTTCAAGGACGGTGAGCGCAGGAATCCACCACAGAGGACTCAGCTGGGATCTCATGACCAACATTACACGTTTCTATTCCAATAACTTTAAGGATGAGTCGAAGCAACATGCCATCAATTTATTTTTGGGTAATTACATTCCTCGTTCGTCTCCTAACCTTCCGCACCTATGGGACCTGGATAGTGATGTGTACTTGCATGATTTGCAAAGAAGAAAATTAAATAAAAATTCTAAAAGTGTCGTTGCTACATTGGTTCATGCATCAAGTAACGAAAATCTTCATTCCGACGCCGATCGCTTCTTTGATGATGCTTATGATCGTTTTGAATTAAATGACATGGACGCTCTGGACATGAGATTGCCGACGGTAAGCATTACTGGAGACCAATCGCATTTATTAGAGGATACAAGTACCATTAGCACAACTGTATTGGGACATTACTCTGGAAATGGGTCCAACACTCCAATCGGGTCGCCCGATGGAACCGTATCGCCTGTTTTGTTTTCTTCTTCTCCCGTCGTGAATAGATCTGTTCAGTTCGATACGTCTCCTGCTAATTCTTCCAATTCCTCTTCCGTGCTACATCATGACCGCCTTCTCGTTGTTATGGATCAGTTGCGTCCTTTTGAGGATTTAATGAAGAGGGATCAACTTTGTCTTGTGCAAGATGGAAATGCATGGAGTCGGTTTTTCAATAAAGAAAATACGAATCATCAATACGAGATGGTTGACCATGGTTCTTTTTATAAAAATCATATGAAGGAATTTGAGCAGTTGAATGTTGATCTGTCCACTCAACAATCATTTGTTAGTTCTCAAAGTAAGGCTCGATCCAATGAATATGAAAAGTATGTTAAAAGAGAAAATAGTGTAGAAAATCTTGATATGTATCAAGAATACTGTCGTTCCTTTGTTGAGAACCAAGAGCATAACCCTCCCTGCAGTGATGCGTTGTATTACAAGAATTATATAAATAGCCTCAAGATTGACTTGAAGTTGTCTGATCCAAACTCTCCAAAAGAAACAGAACCATTATGTTATGATTTTAAGACTCCTTTGCAAAGATTGAGGAAATATTATCCAAGTCTAAGAGATGATCAACAAGCATTAAATAAATTAAAACAATTATTAAATAAAATGAAGAAGGAACTAGATGTCACCGATAGGGTTCGACATCCTAGACCTGCCAAAAAATTATTCAATCAAACTCCTCTATTTGAGTTATTGAAAGGCAGACTTTATAAAAACTGCTTCTTGTCTTGTAGAGCCATTGACTGGATCTTGGAACATCCTCAATGGATTGAAAAAGATGCATGCGACAGTAGAGAAAAAGCTCAGGACTTTATGCAACTTTTATTAGACTGTCATACAATCCATCACGTCGATTTTGCGCGTGTGTTCTTGGATGGATTCTACTTGTATAAATTCACAAGTGACGACCGTCTAAGAGTGTTAAATATGGATCCCATCCGAGTGATGAATCCAATGAGCGAAATTGATAAACTAAAAAGTAGCGACATGATTAGTAATCCTCTCTTGTTGTCCATGGAACTTGTGAATTGTGCGAGTGATTTGTGTCGACAATTGTTACAGAGTCAACCTCATGCGCAAGATCGCGAAAGTCTTATGTGGAGTGTACCTGTCCCTCAGCTCCTGTTCGCTCTATCGAGTAATCAATATCATCGCATCCTTCAATATCAATTATTGCTTGATGGATTAGATAACTTGAGGGTGTGTGATTTGTCTCGTCTAACTGACTCTCCTTCAAGAAGTGCCTTTTTTGTAAATCTTTATCATTGTTTATTGTTACATGGTTTGATCATTATCACCAGCGGTAGTTCTGGTCCTGCAAAGAACAGACTACAAGGTATGGCCATGCATAATTTCTATACAAGAACGTGTTATATTGTTGGCGGGTGCAGATTTTCTCTCTCCGACATTAGAGATGGCATCCTAAGGTGTAATAAACCATTTCCTGATGCTTTTGATGTTCCTTTTGACGAAGTCGATCCTAGATCTTACATGTGTCCCGCAAAGCAAGACTTGAGGTTGTTAATGTATTTGCGCGACAGCGGAACTGTCTGGAGGTCAAAAGAATGCTTGATGATTCGAATAAATCATTATTTACATGAAAAGGCAAATACAAAAGTAAGGAGTAGTGATTCTGGTTGGGTGATGGTTGGCACTGATAAAGAGTCCAATTTGTTCATACCTCTCGATGCAGATGATCTTGACTTTGCTCTTACTAGACATTCTTTAAATGTGTTCGAAAAGCAATTATCTGTAAATATTGCAAACATGACATTGACAATACCAAGGGAACCGTTCTCACTAGAGGACTTTGGATCAAATCCAAAAGAATTGTTGACGAACCTTATTGATATTCTCAAGAGGGAAATTGAGGCGAGTCAAATAGTATCCGAACATTTAAATAATCTATTAAAGGATCTCATTAGAATTTTAGTGGAGATGGTGAAGGGAGTGAATGTTACAATAAGATTTTACTGATAATAAATATTTTATAAAGTAATTTACAACTTATTGTTTTATTATACATTTACACTTTGTAAATTCAAACGAGAGCTTGGTAGTCGTTTTAGTTTTTGAAAGAAAGTGGGCTTTGGTTCATCCGTGTCTGCGGTTGGACTAAATGGTAGTTGCATCTCAGTAACTACTTTATATTGACTAACATTGATTAAATGTTCATTCTCTACTCTGAAAACATTCCATATGCACCTTCTTGTAACTTCTGCGAAGGCGATCAAGAATTGAATGGCTTGGGTGTTCCAAACCTCGCTTGGGAAATAAGATTTGATGAAGAACACAATAAACCATAAAAACAATAAAAGCACATTGGCGAGCATTGCTGCGTAGTACCAACACCAAGGGTACAATAATTTTTTTCTTAATAGCTTGTATTTTACTCCGTTTGTTCTGAGTAATGCCCAATCCATATAAATATCACACGTTAGTTTATATAGCATGCTTGCAATGTTAACTGTGAACCAAATAATCATCCATGCAGCACCTATCTCGTTGTTTGTTTGGTTACGAATTACTTTTTGAATAAACGTTGTAATCATTGCAGAACTTGACAATAAAAACTTTCCTGCATTGACTATCTGTCTATTATCTCTAGAGTCATAATACTTCCTACAGCACTGAAGGAACCTACAGATAAGGGGGTACAAATTAAACACTGGCAGCCCCCAACTAAAACTAAAACTACAAATATCGTTCAGCTGAGGTACTCCACTCGTAGGGTACATGCAAAATATAAACTGCAAATCGTATAAAAAGTCAGAGAGAGAAACAAATTGGTTGCACAACCAAATATCTCTGAATTTGACCGGAAGAAAGGGAGCAGACATGAACCTACCTATTGATTTGATCAACCACCATCTAGAAGAAGATCTGAAAACAGGTAAAGGCAAAAAGAGCCATGATGCAAACAAACAAAACAACACAATAGGTATTAACCAGACTCGCGCAACTTCAAGGACACCAATAACGACAAGCATGAAGAAATACAAGAAAGTACACCAAGCTATGAAAGCAAGAAGCGGAATCTCCATCAATTGCCAAGCATCCAAGTGACCACGAGGGTTGAGCTCGAAAATAAACACATAGTTCACTCCGTATTTTTCCCAAATAATTACACTTATTGATACAAAGAAGCACATCAAGATTGGGAATATCATCATGCGGAACAAGAAGAAAGTCAATTCAGAGTAAGGAGGAGCCTCCTTTCCAATTAAAAATAAGTCATAGTAAACAATGTAATTATACAACAATACTATAATCAAACTAAAACTAACACCCAACCATAATCCGCATCGGAACATTGCGGAAACAGGTTGTCTAGTAAATTGTTTAGGTCTAAGCTCACCCATAGCTTGTTTCTTATGACCAGAGTAAAACTCATCGCTAAACACTTTTTCTGTTTCATCAATCAAATTCTCCAAACAAGAGCTACTGAAAAACGGTTCCAGGCGGACCAAATTGTCCATCACGTCTATTATTTTATTTTTAGAACATTTTGAGTATTTTTTCAAGATTTTCATGCTCGCCGTGTGGTTCAATTTTCTATATTTATCTAACAACATTAATCCTCTGTAATTCTCTTGGAAAGCCCTCCGCAATGCTTCAATTTGTGATACTCTCACTTGCTTGCCATCTTCTTCCCTTCTCCTCTTTTTGTTGACTTGAGTCATCAACTTATCGTGCGTGCGCTGAAATTCCTCTTGTTGTTGATCAAAAAAGAAATTGATTTCATCCATTTGTAACTCAAAAAGGTCGAGAAACTCATAACTCTGAACAGAGCAGTTTGTAATTAAATCTTGCACTACAATGGCGAACCTGTTGGTGTGGGGCACTAGGGGCATGTCTACTTCGTCATTAGTTTCGCATGGTTCGGATTCGCCATTTTCCCCGGGTTTGTTCTTGTTGGTAAATTTATGTTCGTTCTCTTCTCGTTCCAATTTGATTTGCTTGACTTTCCTCTTCATGAGTTTATAATCGAAGAATTTGGATTGCCATTCCGGAGTGGCATCAGCGATCAGCTGCTTATGAAACTTCATGTATGTGTGGACCAAACACTTGCTCAACTACGTTTTGTAAAGGTTTCTCCGAAAATCCGCATTAAATCAAAATGAATGTTTATTTCACTGATATATACAGTTTCAGCTACCTAAGATACATTACGTTTTTTTAGTTTATGATTCGATAATAGATTTAAAATTTAGTGATTGTGGAAGTGACAGGCCTTGGATTCAACAAGATCACGTGATTAACCTGAATAAAATTTTAGATCTTTGTTCTTTGAAGTAGGCATATTTTTAAAAAGTAAATAATTTCCATGCGAACCATGAAAAAATGATTCCTGGTCGTGTTCCCAGTTACACATAGAAGTATTCTTGTTTATTTATCCTCGGATTTAATCTTCGCATTTCTTATGCTAGAGAGCTTCTCGCTGGAGGAAACATTGCTTTTCAATGTCCATAGTTTAAAGTCTTCTTCTGATACCATATGTTCTACCCCTCTGAAAGTCATGGGCACACTCCATTGATCACATCTTCCTGCTCAAGTAGTTTCTCTTGTGCGACCACCATTGAATTGTAGAAATTCAACATATTTTTATACTGCAAATTTCCGTGATCGTACAATTTCAACATCCTCCATTTCAACTAGAGCACGTAACCGTCCGCATAATTCTTTCACAATGTTTCTGACAGTGTTAAATTATTAACAGAAGATGACATATCAGCAATGGCCGAAGAAGTATCCTTGTGACTTGAGTATTACTTTTACAATAATGATAATACAAATCGTTACCCGTTTTTTATTAAGAAATTCCTGTTATATTAATAAGATGTCATACATGACAAGTTCTTCGAACTAGGTCATCTCCGCGAGTAATCAAAAGTAGGAACCGGTACTGATGAAGGGATGTGTTAATGCTTTGGTATTGTCATTGTTGATGGTCATGATAAACTCACAACACTTGACACAACCATTAATTAATAGACTTGATGCTCTGAATAGTGATAATATCAATACACTAATGGAAACTATGTCCCCTTCAATAATAAATGATAAATTTATTGCTTCTGAAGCGCCGTATCAATATGGAACTTATGCCGTTGAACCTGCAACCTCAGAATCACCTGCATCCAGTTCCGAACCTTCATCACCAAAACCTTCTTCTACTTTTACGACGCTGGTGCCTCAATCTACAAAGGAGACACAAGCATCGCCAAATCCTTCATCACCGACAACGACGCAAGCACCTTCTTCATCAGCAACCACAATCTCACCATTACCGGCAACTACGACAACGCCTCCATCCACTGAATCAACTAGAGATGCAACGATCAATCCCTCAAACACAATTACAAACACCATGCCACCAACGCGAATGCCAATACCAACATCAACCTACATATCTACACCAACATCTACGCCCACACGCACTCCAACACCCACTTCACCTCCAACTGATACCGCTACTTCGACTCCAACATATATACCAACAATGACATTCACTCCAACAAACACTCCAATGCCCACTTCTATACAAACATTCACCTCAAATCCGACCTCTACCCCAGCCATTGAGCCTATCATTACTGTCACCATCACCATGAAACAAGATGTAACTGGCGAAGTGCCGATAGCACCAAAAAACACCACCATAGTTGTGTTTAGTGGCAAGACTGGTAACTCGACGGTAATTGGTACTGCACAAACACAAGAAATCAACGAAAACACTGAAAAGATTTATTTCTCGTTCAAAGTAAATCAGCACTCTAATTGTCGTGTTGCTATTGACGTATATTCGTCGTCTACGAGCAGCGGTGGTGTGATGGTTGGTAGTCGTGAAGCTGATGTGAATGGCATTGGTACTTTTAATGTCGATGTTACGGAGTTGACAAAGAAGGCAATCATTGGCAGGAACTTTGGTAACGCATCATTTGGAATTCGGTCCGTTACTGCAGAGCAACCACTTTATTTACAAAAGGATAGCATTGAGTTGGTTGTGCAAGCGAAGAAAAGTGGACAAACTGTTACGCTCGCTCCTCCATCGAATTCATCTACTGCAAATTTGAGTTTTAACTTTATTTTGCTGTTGTTTGTACTTTTGATAAACATATAAAATTTAATGTGTAATTCCAAATAACGAGTTGTTGTATTAGCTTGTTTTATTAAAATATACATTAAGGTAGATCACCACCGTAAGTTCATGATGGGTCTCTCGATGAATATGTGAATGGGAATGCAAATCAAAAGCGTTGTAATGGTATTAAATAGGTTGAGTACAAACAATGAGCCATGACCCACGCCAAACCATCCAATGTTGATGACATACGAATAATTGAATACAATCACAAAGAATTGAAATAGATAACCAGAATAAGACAGTTGACCAATAGGATAGAAAACGTACAGAGACAAGATGGAGTTTATAATTTTCAGGTTACCAACCAGACAATTCAATAACACAAAAGCAGTTATGAGGCCAAACAATGGTCTCGCAACGGCATAATCCATCCATCTAACAAATGCAGGATTATTAAAATCATAGTTAACCAGGATCACAATTATCGTGGCAACACATGCAGCACCATATGTACAATATAGAGAAATTTTCCGATAGAAATTAGCTCTTTCGGACAACGCCTGGTCACTTTTATTCTCGAAGTAGTTTACATAAATGTAGGCCGCCATCATTCCGAACAAGTAGGGACTCCACTTTGTGTAAACTTTTTCATACAAGACAGTTTTGCATACGTCCGACTCGAATGCAACTTCAGAGGAGCAATCGTACAAGATGGCCAAAACAAGATTAATTAAACAACTAGCGACAATCATCACAAATGGAACAATAAAAGCCAATATCTTTTTTAAACACATCAAATAAATGATTAATGGACTAATCACATACATTTGTACTTCAACTGCTATAGACCACGAAGGGACCAAACACATTGTGTTGTACGTTCCCAACACATTATTCAAAAATAACACATTATGCCAGAACTTGTATGCACAATTCATAGATGATTCGTAGATGAATGAATCCTTGCTGAATAAAAGTAAGCCTATCAGGGTAGCGAAGCCAATGGCCAACCAATAGACTGGAATAATTCGTAGAGCTCTACGAACATAGAACCTGGGTATGTTTATCCCCACTCTTCTTGTCGAAGTGTCATTGGCGGAAATGTTCTTTTGGCGTTCCTTGATTAGGATGAATGAGATCAGGAATCCACTCAGCACGAAAAACATGTCAACACCATATCCTCCCTTATCTGCTAGCCTGCTAAAGGCGCTCCAGTTGACGTAATGTGACTCTTCAAGTTTAGCTTGTAAATCCACATCTTTTGGATCAATGCCTACCGCAAGCGCTTTCCAGCTGTGAATGAGAAGCACCCATAAGAAACCAAGAGATCTGATTCCATCTAGAGGTTTTAATTGATTGTCCGGTCTTTTAAAAGTAGCAATAAGGTTCTTCTTGGGGTTAAAACTTGTCGTCAAGGCACTAAATATTCTTTTGATCAGTGTTTGTTCGTCTTCTCTTGCATCGTCATGAACAGGAATAGTGACATCCTTATCTGTTTCATGTGAACTCATCCTTGTATGTCAACCTCAATTCTATCAACCCACACAAACAACACGAAGCACCACGCTTCAACATAAATATATAAATTTTTATAACGTATTTACAATCAATCAACAACCTACAATTCCATACTCCGTACTTTCGTTCGGTATGGACATGCCGAGAACACTCATTCAAACCCTTTGCGACCAGAGGCTTTATCAGATAACTGGTCATACCCGCATCATGGCACATTTGCATTAGCTGACTTGTGGCATTCGCAGTAACATCAATAATGGGAGTGGGCACCAAATTGTTTTCGGCTTCATAACTCCTTATCGTCTTGCTGGCTGTAACCGTCCATGACCGGCATGCCTCTGTCCATCAACACCACATTGAATTTTTGCTTCTTGAACGCCTCAACAGCCTACTCCATCAGGACACATGACGACGTCGGATACTCCCAATTTATTTAACATTCTCATCATGACTTTGATATTGGTGAGGTCACATAAAACGTCAGTATATACCTCATTTACCTACTCAAATTCAAAGCTTGATGAAATGTAGCTCAAAGTCATTGAAAGCTTTACAGGTCCATCTGATTCGGATCAGAAGGAAATTGAGGAAAAAGCGCCATTTGGGATTCTAATTAGAAGCAGCAGAGGTTAAGGAGATATCAGAAATCAAGAAGAACATTGCTTCAATCCCGAGTACTCTTGAAAATATAATGAAGTTGTTAACAAAACAATAAAAGATAAGCTTCTAAAAATTGTCAATTATCAATCTATATCGATGAATTGAATTGGGAAGGAGAAATGTATAGACGCGTTGCTGATATTTGCCTTGCTATTCAAACATGGGGACTCACAGACAAGCCTTCTGTATATCCTGGAATGGGTGCGCCTTTACCATTTGACGCTAACTATAACGCGAAACCAGCTTACTATGGATTGCAACAAGTTCTCGCCTAACATCGTAAATAAAGTTGCAAATCAATACAGGTACTGCATTTTGGTATACCTTACCCCTAAGGACAAAATTGTAAAATTGTTATAAATAATCTTGTCACGTCAAACTTTATTCTTGTCACATCAAATGACTAACCATTTTGAATCTGCGGCCATATAAACATGAACATGAGGATCGGACGCCAWTTAACAAAAAATATCATGCATATAACGTCTATGCCTTGATATTAAACAACTTATTTTTCTTTGATCCCCGCTTCAAATCTACTTTTTAATACTATCACCGCAGCCTCCCTTCAAAATAAAATTTGAGTAAAAATATATTGGGGTGACGATTTTGATGGGGATAATATATTTAGGATAAAGCTATAATGTGTAGAAAACACTGATCCTGTATTGTTTTGATCTCTTTGGGATATTCATACTCATGTGATGTTCTTTGATTTGATAATTATTATTAAATTGCATCAGCAAATATTATACATATTTAGTTCTGCGGTTGACCAAAGTTCAGAAACTTAACTTTCCAGAACACAAACACCATGAAGCACCATCGAAAGCTGACTTTTTCATGTGCTTACAAGTGATTCCAGATCGAATACAAATTGAAAACATACTGTTAGGCTATTAGGGTCGCTACAACAACACATTAAACAAGAAATAAATATCTGCTAAAAGGCAGTAGTAAGAAGTAAGTTGTACTTTGACTACTTTGAAAGAAAGGTAATCTTGTTTATCCACCGGGATTATTGCTTTTCTTGCTTAAAATTAACCTAGGATGTGTAAAAAAAGTGCGAGGCATTTCCTCGATATTGAAATGATATGAACTTTATTGGTGAACGTTATCTTAGAAAGGCGTGACGTTTACGTGGGACATCAAATAACATCCGTTGACTAGTTCAAAATCGAATTTGCATTTGCCTAAACAAACAGTTGGCTTCGGGCAGGTGCAGATTTATAGTAGTGTCCAGAAAAGGGGCACGGAATGATCTCCAAATTTGTTCTTTTACGGAGCTCAGTTCCATTCCGATAAACTCTCCAGTGATATATCGAAATAACTTACAACGCTGAATCCATATATATTTGTGTCACAACAAAGTCTGTCACATCTGCAAAAAACAATGAGTGGGTACATGGATACTTGGATAGACAATACGTATGAGCATCATTCGAATACTGCCCTGGATCCTTCTATAACTTGTGGTGACCTACCAAAGTCTGAGCTCCTTATGGAACCACTTTCTACGGACTTGGAGTTTGAGGACATATTTTATGATTATACGTCTGCTTCCGAACTGAATATGTTAGATTCTGACCAAGAGATGCGAAGCATTGAGAACCAACCGCCATTAAAAAAACAAAAGCTATGCGACCAACAAGAAGTGAACTTTGGCAGCCTACCACCCTGTGGCACTGTGTTCCCAATGGTATATCCCGTTAACTCCTCCCAGCCCATGCATACATACTCTGAAACACAACAAGTCATGTACAAACAATGCATTCCCCTGGAATATGATTTTAAGAAGCTACCACTGCTAAAGGTCATTGCAGGAATTGATTTTGATAACAACACAAAATACCTTGGAGGAAAAAATAACATGCAACATTACTTGCCTTGCCAAACACTTGAACTTGCTTATGAGTTGCTCCCTGAGATGTACACAAAGTTTGAAACAAGAAGATTATCTTGCAGAGCAAGCATTATGGGATTTGACAAGGCAAAGAGGACCATGATTACTTTAGGAAGAATATCAAACGACAAGGCGTTTTTATTTGACACAAGAATAAAGAGGTATACCGCCCAGTTCGATGACATTTTGGTTCAGTTCGCCTCACATAACTATGGACAACGGCTGTGCTTAAAGTTTGAGTTGTTGGACCAAGGCTATAGTGTATTGAGCGAACATGTCACCAAGGAATTCCAAACCATCACAAAGAGAGGTCTAGAGAAGGAAGTACAGAGAGAGACGTTAAAGAATGTGAATAACAACAAAAAGAAGAGTTCTACATTTGGAAAGAATATTACTTGTGTGGAACCATCAGCAGGCGCATGTAGACAGTTAGTGAAGGTTACATTCTCAGGCGACATTGTTTCTGATGCAAGCGAAGTTGAAGTTCATTTCGATGGTGTCATCTCTCCAAGAGTGTTTTATGCAAAAAACGATGAAGTGGTGTGCGAAACTCCAATCACAAAATGTGGAAAATCAAAGGTACAAGTTTTGTTGAAGAGGGGAGATCGCGTCGAGGAGGTAAATGGTGGTCACTTTGAGTTTTTAGAATATGAGGATCCTGACACGCCGACTAAACTAGTGAATAATTTATTCAAGCGGTAACTAATGGGTGAGACCTCAGGTCTTCATGATTGTAAAAAATAAAAACTTTGTAATATGAATCTAACAGTCACTTGTATTTCTGTTGATGAAGCAATACCCCTTAGACTTTCTGTTCTAAAAGGACCTCTAAGGACAGATGCTGAGATGCTCTTCCCTGAAGATAAAGACGAGACTTCTTTTCATGTGGGTGTGAAAAATCAAGATGGAATTATTATAGCAAGTGGAACATTTCACAAAGATGGCAACAAGATTTTTCCACAGTTGGAACAATATCGTTTGAGAGGGATGGCCTGTGACCCTAATTTTAGAGGTTCAGGAGCAGGTACTCTTGTCATCAAATTTGGAGAGCAGGAAATGATAAAAAGGGGAGCTACATTTTGGTGGTGCAATGCAAGAACTGGTGCTATTGGATTCTACGAAAAATCAGGATTAAAAACATATGGAGAGGAGTTTCAAGTCCCAAAGAGTGGTCCGCACTATGTTATGTACAAAGCACTTTGTTAATCACAACACTTTATCACCTCTCACGTACACATTTTTGATGTTCCTGTCATCACCACAAAACATAAATCTTTGGAATAGATCTAAAATTTTCTTCTTCTCTTCGTGTCCTTCACCGTACAAATACTCATAATCATCAATAAATGCGTCTATAGGTCCATCTTGATCCTCCACGTCAACTAGAAGTGCATCAAATTCTTTCCCGACACAAAAGTTTCCGACTGTGTCTTGTAGACCCACACTCTTTGCTCCTCCCATGGTGGCCATATAAAAGACTTGAGATAGTCCTAATTCCTTGTACTTGGTTTCCTGTTGCTCTTCCTTCTTGATTCTGTTTATCATGCCATCTGTGTCTTTGTAATCATGTGTTACATTGAATTTGGCTGACTGGGAGGCAATTAAAGTTGTTCGACATGCATTTATCATACTGGCTGCATAACCGCCACTCACATCAGTTCCAATGGATACATTGACACCCTTGCTTAATGCTCTCTGAACGTCACATACCCCTGAACCGAGACTAAAGTTAGAAAGAGGACAGTGGCTGATGCTTGATCTGGTTTTAGAAAAAAGATCAAGTTCGCTATCGGACAAGAAGACTCCATGTGCCATTACTGTCTTTTCAGTCATTAGGCCATAATCATGGTAGACGTGAGTGTAAGACGGACATTCTGGATGTTGCTGCGATACGAGTTTGACCTCGCCTTGGTTTTCGCTAACATGACTTTGAACAGCTACTTGATGTTTTTTTACAAGTTCACCAAGACCCTCTAGTAGTTCACTGGTGCAAGACACAACAAATCTGGGTGTAACAATTGGTCGAATGAGAACACATCCGTCAATGCCGTTTATTTTATTAATGAAGGATTCTGTTTCCTTAAGCGATTCTTGTGTTTTTTCAATGTAGTAGTCTGGGGCCATTCTATCCATGTTTACCTTTCCGATGAATGCTCGTTGACCTTTCTGCTTAGCAATCTCTCCCAATGCTACACATGCTTCTGAATGGATCGTACCAAAGTATAACGCTGTTGTTGTTCCATTTTTCAAGTGATGTGAAACACACTTATTGTACACTTTCTTCGCAAACTCTACATCCTTAAACCTGGATTCTGCAGGGAATGTGTAACTGTTCAACCAGTCTAATAATTGCATGTCCAACCCAAGCCCACAATTAACATATTGTGGGGCATGAGTATGGGTATCAATGAACCCAGGAATTAAGAATTGGCCCTTCTTGAGGGTGACGATCTGTTCATATTCTTGTTCATGTTTATCAATGACATCATAACGAATGAATTCAATTCTTCCCTTAAATACGCTAATTGCCGCATGAGGAATCACCTCCAACTCATTCAAAGATTTACTATGGATGATCGGACCCACAAACAACCTGCGAAGTGATGATGTCATTGTAAAGTAAGTTTATTGTTGTGATATTTCATTTTTGAGTGCGCTCAAGAACCTACCAACTGTAGCACCATCCACAGCTCTTGTGTCACTAGCAGCAGTAATAGAGATAAATGTTCCATATTCAATGTCTTTAACACTTGTAGGGTTTTGAATGTAACCATCTGCAAAGTCATCCAAGTCCAATGTCATGTTTGGTGTCTTAGGTTTCTTGATGCCTCCTCCAATAGCCAAAATGACAGCATGTGGCGGGTTGATGACGGCTGCAAAGTTGCTGACTCCAAACATTCCCAAGTTACTTATGCAGAAGGTTCCGCCTTGGAATTCATCTGTTTTCAACTTACCTTGTCTAGCGCGTCCACTCAAGTCCTTGACCCTCTCTGATAGGTTCTCCAAACGTAAATGATTTGTGTTCTTGACGATGGGAGTGATGAGACCAGTATCGGTGGACACTGCGAATGAAATGTCAATTTGTTCCTTCTGCTCATGAGACCCATTCTTGGGATCTAGGACTGCATTACATTCTGGAACTTGTTCAAGAGCTTTGGCGACGCAGTATATAATGTAATCGTTAACTGACACTTTGATTTTTGGTTTAATGTTAGTCAAGAAGTGGTCCAGACAAGCCTCCACGGTCATGTAGGAATGAGGAATGGTTTGTTTAGATTCCAAGAGACGCGTGGCAATAATCTTGCGCATCTTTGTTGTGGCTACATCGGTGTATTTTTGTGGAGTTGGTTTGGATGGTTTGGATGGTTGTTGAGGCTGTGATTGAGGTTGGGTTTGTCCTTCTTTGTTGTTCTTTAAAAACAGCAATACGTCACCCTTTGATAATCTTCCCGCTTTGCCTGTTCCCTTGATTAACTCAGGTTTAACCCATTTGTTGTTGGCCAACAAGATTGCAACTGATGGCATAAACGGCAAGGTGCCAGTTGTAAGGGTGCTCGCGCATCTGTGTAAAAAAGTCCGTGACGACGTGACTCTATTCAAAAGCATCGCAAAGTTGACCAACTATTGTAACAAAATTTATTTACAACCTGTTAATCCTCTCTCCTTGAGAACACTTTCAATCTGGACATAGACATCCTGTGACTCCTTCAAAAATTGGAAAATATGGAACGAATGCATGGAATCATACATTCGTAGCGTCGCGTTCACTCCCTCTTCCTTCAGCTGCCTCACGATTTGACTTGCATCTCGAAAGAGCGGATCTCTATAGCCGGACACAACCAAAGCATCGGGTAAACCTTTTTGAGGTGTTTTCAATGGATTTATTGCAAATTCATAATCAACAACAGTACTAATAAATAATTGTTCCGTTTCATTTAGGACACCTATGGATGAAGCCCAGAACCAATCCAAGAACTTTTCATCCAGATAATATGCCTTTTCGACGTCTTCTTTTTTCTTGAGCGTACCGGTGCCAGGGAACAAGAGGATTTGATAGCTCACATTTAAATGTATCAAATTCTTTCTAATGGCGAGGGTATCATAAATAAAATCAGGATATATTGGAATGTGCTTGTCGCGCGCCAATATACTTAACCTATAGGCTAAGTTAGCCCCAGCACTATCTCCCGCGGAGATGATGCGATCAAAGTCAATGTGATTGGCGAACGTTGACTCTATAGGAGACAGCGTGTTGTTTAAAGATCTTAGATGTAATTCGTTTACATACCTCCATGATGAACACACATCATGAAGTGCCGCTGGGAATGGGTGTTCTGGTGCCAGACTATAATCTACGGCCAGAACTATAATGTTGAATCTCTTCGCGAACATTCGAAGCAGAGAGTCAAATACTAGATTTTTGCAACTGCATATTGCGTACCCTCCTCCCTACAAAAATAAATGGAACAGTATGATTAAAATTCTTACATGATAATAAATCATTAATGGTAATTTTGATTTGGATGGAACTGGTTCGAACAATCTGACTTGAACTGATGATTCTGGATTGCTCTTCCATTCGTCTTTGTGGTAGTTTGGCAAAGTAAAATCAACTGTTCTTATCCCATCACTTTCTCCATTTGTTGTTGAAACTGGCATTTGTGTTAAACTTGCCACAGTACGTGAAAATCTTCCCCCATTGTACATGCCACTTGCGTAAAAGAATGTTTTAATTAATGGTGATAGAATTTTTAGTCTCCAATCTACTTCTGGGTCCTGTGAAAAGTATTTGGTTATGAATACAGCAACAACAATAAGGACTATTGAAACAAGACATGCGGCCAACTTCGAACGCTCCATCTTATACTATTAATAAATTATTTAAAAATACAACTGTTGTAATTAACACAACCATGGATAGTTAGTCTTAAATCCAAATGCTGTCGCTTTTGAACTTCATACAATAATTTCTCGCGCAGTACAATTGTAATGGAGATTAGACAAATCTTCTGCATGATTAGTATGATATGTGCCACCTGCTAATATTTGAATAATATTGTAGAACTGAAACTCCAAGGAGAAAAGAGATATTTATTTTTAAACCACTTATACAGAATTGTATTTAATTATTTATTTTTAGTTTGACTATTGACACAAATCGAAAAATGAACAACATAAAGATTGCGGTAGTGGGAGGTGTCGAAGTAGGCAAAGTATGTTCGTCTTTTTCCACATATTTAACATCGTAGACATCACTCTTGAACGTGTACACAAAAAGCGAATTTGACCCAAAAAAACAATACGTACCAACAATATATGACAGCGCAGAGACTAGAGTAAACATCGATGGGCATAACATAGAAGTAAATATACTTGATACATCTGGTAGCGATGAGTACAAACAACTGCGACCAATGAGCTACTCCGGTGTTGATTTGTTCTTGATATGTTATTCTGTTGCTGACATCAAATCATATGAGAAGGTAAAAGAATGTGTAGCAGAAGTAAGACAGCATGCTCCTAACAAAGACATTGTTTTGGTTGGCACAAAAACAGACTTGAGGGACTGCCAGAACACAATGGATAGGTTAAGGAGTGAGGGCCTGATTCCTTTGTACCAAAGCCAAGGCGAATCAAAATCTGCCGAAGTACATGCAGCAAAGTACTACGAGTGCTCATCTAAGAATTCGTCAAGCGTTAGGAAGATGTTTGAGGAAAGCATAAGACTAGTCATCCAAAAGCATGAAAAATCTAGATCACCCCAAAAGACAAAAAAGAGGATTTCATTTACTAAGATTAAAAGATTAAGCTTGTTTTCAGTAACGAGTGAAGAGTCTACTGGGTTCTGAATTAAATAAATTAGATTTGTATGTTACAAAAATGTTAATAATTATTTTGTATGTGTTGAAAACGCCATAATGTTCTAATGTGGTGTGAAGTTATGAGTTTCAGGTAATAGTTTTTGAGTCAAAAATGCACTCTCGCCATATTGGATGTCGCAGTTTACAAAATTCGGGTAATTAAATCAGACAGCTTACAATCAAAATATTCGAAAAGAACAGAATCTCGGGTAATTACAATACCACTTTCTATATAAAAGTGATTCTTTACCCTAATATAATTTACGTTTATATTCTTTATCCAAATTGTTCAAAAAATACAACAGTGATGAACACACCAGTCGCCATTAGCAGTTCTACGTTAACGTTTGGTGCATTTGAGTCTTCACAAACATATCGCTCACCATCGAAAGAAATCATACTGGTAGATTCATTTAGAATAACGAAAGACATCATGGGAAGATTGCTTTCAATGATGGGATACAAAGTAACTTGCATATCGTCAGGAGAAGATCTTTTAGAATACTTCGTTGATAATCACTTCGACTTAATAGCTGAAGACAATTTACCAGTGGTGGTTTTGGAAAGTTGGTTGGTGCAATTCAGTGGTCTTGAGGCTGCACAGCAAATTAAACAAATACATCCAAGCATGAAAATAATAATGCTCACATGTTTTAATAACCAGGAGCTCCTTGAGGGGTCAGAGGTAATTGACATGTTTCTAGTTAAGCCGGTTCAGAGTGTTGAATTAGATTCAGCAATAAGGCAGTTGATACCATAATGTAATATTCGCTTGTAAGACAACCATTAAAATGTAATCTATATTTTTTTTTCAGGTTGTCAATCTTTTTAATAGAAAAAAATAGCCCACTATCGGGAATCGAACCCGAGCTATGCCCGGAATGTAATAGACATGTACTACCACTATACTATAGCAGGAACGAGGTGAGTTCTTTAAAATATAATTGTTTGGTAAAATCGATCTTACCAAACGCTCAATTTATTGTTTTGGTTTTGTTGATTCCAAAAATTTTAATCTGTTCTTACGTCGTGTTGCCACTCTATGACCTTGCGACCTTAAATGAACATCCCACTCATGAGGTCCATTCACAACACGCCCATCACAAATCTCACAAACAAACTTTTTCCACTCCTTTGTTTTTGCATCGCTGGACTTTACTTCTCTTACAACAAACTCCTCTAACCTCTTCATGTCTACGTTCGGATCAACCAAAGAAAGAGCCACATCAACTCCAACATCAACAACATTTGTCTTCCACTCGAATTCTGCAACCTCTCTTTCCTCTTTGGATGAATACTCAGAAGCACAAGGTACGACAAGTTCATACAATAGAGAATCATTTATCAATGGAGATCCATGGCCGGCCCATTTGTTTCGTAACCAACTATCCTGCTTCCTGGCGTAATTTCTGGTAGCTGTTTGAAGAGCAATTGTACATTGAGTGATAACACTTTCAGGATCTCGTCCGTCACGAACGCACTTTAACAACGGGATAAATTCTTTAAAACCAATACACTGTAATATTCCGTGTTGAACTTTATTATTAATGTCCGTGTCATTTAGAACATTAAATTTAGCGTCAAAGTCAATATTTTCTTGAACCAAACCTCTCTCAAGCATTTTATTAACACGTTCATCTATTCTTTGATATAATTTACTGCGGTCATCAGGACTCAAGTATATAAACTTGCTATCAAACCGAAGTGTGTGTTTCGGTTGAGTTTGAATATCACTTTTCTTTCCATACTTATCAAATGCCTTCAGAATGGATTCTATTTTGCGGGTGTTGTTTGGATGGATTTTGTTTGCAGAAATTGGATCAACTTGACAAAGGCGTTCGTAGGTGTAGTCAGATTGGCCTTCGTTGTTCTCGTCTTTATTGGGTTCAGTTTCTGGATCGTTTGATTGTAAATAATCTTCAAAAGCCAGCGCTACACAAAATGGAATGATTGATGTGGTAGAATTAAATTACCTGCTGCATAATAATTCGTGCCTCCAACAACGATGGGGATTTTGGAATCTTGATTCATTTTAGAAATCAACTCTCTGGTATCATGCACATAGTCGCGCACGCTATATTTCACATCCATCTCGTCGATAACGCCGAACATGTGATGCTTGACTCGTTGTATGTCTTGATTTGTAGGTTTATTAGTGCCTATGTTTAGTCCTTTAAATATCTAACTGTTAAATTGATCACTGCGACGACAAACCTGCATCGCGTCCAAATTGATGATCTCTGCACTTATTTTTTTTAGTCTTAATCTTTCTGCAATTTGTATCGCCAGTTCACTCTTACCAATTCCCGTGCATCCCAATACAAACAACACTTTATCCCTCATGTTTTTGTTAAAAAAGTCAACTGAACAATTAAACAAAGCATGATACCTCATGTTCGAATCGCTGAACAATTAAACAAAGAATGAAAGCACAGAACATACAAAGGCATTATAAGTGAAACGCATTCATAACTTGCGATTGTTGAAAGCACCTTGAAATGCCCATATTTAAAATGAAGTAGAAGGGATACAAGCCTGTTTGAACTCCCACAAACCATTAATTTACGAACAGCAAAAATGTCACACTTGTGAATGGATTTCTGGTCACGAGTCAAAGGTTTTATACCTCATGAAACTTGACATTCTGTTCATTTTATTAAAATTAATTGAATGATTCTTATTGAGCTTTGCATGTTGCCAATGTTCTCACCCCTTTATTTAGATATTGTAATCTTGACATTGATAGACATATGAAAAGATAGTTATTGCAATCACTGCTTTTAAAGCCTTGTCAAAAACAATGAACGATGAAGAGAGCCTGAAGACTGCTGATATTTATACCGAGGACAAAAAATACAACGATGAATCGACCGAGTACATGAACATTGACGAGGACGCAACCAATGAGCATTTAATTCAAAAACAGGACTTAAATCTAGAAGAAAGCCGATATTCGAAATTATACAGGCAAGTTGCTTCTTTAGTTTTCATGACGAGCGTGGATTTGGTGTCTTTTAATGCCATTCAGTCATTTCTACCACTTTTCCTCTTGGAAAAATTCCCAAATAGTACACCCGCTGAGATTGGAAGAAATTCAGGACTCATTATCGGAATTTTCTTTGTGGCCAGATGTATATCAACAATGATATTTGGAGCTCTTTCAGATCATTTCGGAAGAAAATACTTTATTGTGTTCTCTCTATGTGTGGCATGTATTTGTACTGTAGTATTTCCGTTCATGAACAGTGTTTGGTTGTTGGTCCTACTTCGCGCCGCTCAAGGATTCCTCAGCTCGACCATTGAGCTTTGCAAAGCAAGTCTAGTTGATGTGACCACTAATGAATGGTTGCCATCTTCCATTCGTTCAGTTTTATTTTCATACATTGTTGCAGTAACCACTGCAATTAGGGCCACTGCAACTGGTCTTGGTGGAATTATTGTAGGAGTCATGTTGACAGATGGTTCTGGAATCAGTAAGCAGGACTCATTTATTATAACTTGTTCCATTGCTGGTGGTGTTGTATTTTTAGGGATGCTTGTAGCAATATTCATGGACGAGACAAAGAAGAAGCACGTTTCAGTCGAACAGCACCAAGAAGAAGAACTACAACAACAAGAGAACGTGATGGAGTCGCTCAAATCAATTCTGTACGATAGAGTTAACTTTACTTTAATATTCATGTTCTTCATGGGTAGTCTCTCTAATGCGGCCAGCAATATGGTTTGGGTCCTCATCACTCAGGAGAAGATCAAGTATGGCGGGTTGGGAATGTCTCCATTGTTGACTGGTGTCATCTTTTTATTATACGGACTGATGTGCTTCCTTGTTCAGAGTACCACTTTCAAACCGGTATTGGAGAGGATTGGACTGTTGGCCACCTACAAGATTGGAAGCATTTTCCAGATAGGACAATGTTGCATGCTTGCCGTTATAATATATTCAAATGGCCTCTTGGTAAATTCTGACGCAAGGCTGCCAGTTGTCTGGGTATTGATAGTTGCGTTCACAGGAATGGTAGGTGTTGGTTTCACAGGTGCCAGCATAGCACAAACCATGATAGTAAATGTAACACATCATTCAAGAGCCAAAGGTATGGTGCAGGGTGTGAATGGTTGTGCAGACACGTTAGGAAGAGCGGTTGGGCCCATCATGTTTGGATTTATATATGGAATGTTCGTGAAGATGTCTCACATGAGCACCATACCTGTAGTTTGTTGTTTGGTGGTGACGTATGGAATAGGATTAATCTTGTCCATGACTCTAAAGAGCGAAGTAGTTGACAATAAATAAATGTTTTATTCTGTAGAATCCATCTTATTAGAATCCGTCTTGTTTGCTTCCTGATTGTTATTTGTCGTTGTCTCCGTGACTTGAGTTGAGACCTCACTCTCAGTCCGTTTTGGTTCATTATTTTCTCTAATAATGTTAGTTGACTATTATTTTTTGACATACTTTTCATCTTCATCCATGACATCTTCTTCGTTGTCATTTTGTGTTGGTGTCTCTGTGGAGGCGGTTACTTGGCGATTTAATAATTCGTCGGTTTCTTCTTGATCAAGAGACTCTTGCAAAGATGCCACCGTTCTCATTAATAACGAAAATTGTTTATTCCTCAAGTCAAGTGTGGTACAAAGTTTTTCATTCTGTGCCGCCAAGAAGTCTAGTTCGGCTTGCAAAGTTTTAGTTAGATTTTGTTGTGAGGATCTGTCTGGTAGTTCCATGATTGCACCTGCAATACTATCATATTCTTGTCTATACCGCCGGAGCTGCTTTTCTCTTTCTAATTCATATTGTAACCTATGTAATTGTTCGTTTTGCGATTTTATACCATCACTCAACTCCTGTAGGTGATGAGCTATTGCATTTATGTCGAGTCTCGCAACTTCACTTGTAATTTGTAGCTTTAAAACTTGAAATTCGTAGGTAACGGATTCTTTTTGTAATTGTTCCACCGTATGCATTAAATCAATCTCCGATATTTGTTCTGATTGTGTTGTACACACGCAAACGTTACGAAAATCTATGTATTTTTTCGTTAAGCGTGTGAGCGCAGATGTATTTGCTAACAACCGTGCCTGTAAAGCAGCTGTTAGTTGGTCTATGGTAGTGAGTTAATGAATAGTCTGAAATGCCTCACCTAAAGTTAAAGACATAGGATTGATCCTTACAATTTATACATTCAGCTTACAAAAAATGACTTCAATAAGATCGATTGCCCCATCTTCTTCTCTCCAACATATTTTGAACAAAATCTGAGCAGCATAGATCTTATATATAGCATTATCATTAATCAATCCAAATTATCACCTCAACAAATCAAAACAGCATCTTTGAAAATGGAAGAACGTTAATTATTTCTTACCTACGACAAGTAGCTCCCACAAGTGACGAATTGGAAAAGGTAAATTTTACATCCCACATCTCATTTTCAAAGATTCGTTCATTTACGGGCGATTCGAATAGAATACTTTAAATGAAGCGGTCTTGTCATGTTACGTCCAAAAAAAATTACCTCCACTGGGGATCTCGTACTATCGAACCCAGGATCTCCGGCTCCGTAGGCCGACGCCTTTCCATTGGGCCATAGAGGCTTCGAAATTTGATTGAAAATATATCACTAGTATAATAACATTTGTTCACTTTATGCAGACTGAAATTTACATCCGAGTACAATTGTACTTAAAAAAAATTCTGAATACAACTTTGAACAAGAAAGACAGAAGTAGAGATCTGCTCTTTACGACGACAAATTATTTCATAAACAATATTACATCATTGACCAAACAAGACTAACTTTCGACATCATGAACGTGTCTGGATATTAACAAAGAAGCAATGAACCGATTGAAGATACCGAAGATTGAATATCACATCTAGAATATATTACGTACAAATGTCGTGTTGTTTAACAATCCCCAAAATTGAGCAACAGTCCGCAGTTCTAATAGCTTACCCACCGTGATTCCCATGTCACAAAATGCAGAACGGTTAATAAATGTATTTATAAAAGAAAAATTACTATTCGTAGTACTACTGTCAAAGTCTAGAAAATATCGTGTGATGGTTGAAAAAATTCTATGAATAGAAACAAACCATTCAATGGATAGCAGTAGGGTATTGAATACTAAGATCATAATGCCAGACTATCGATTTGTATACACGTTTATAAACACCGATGTAACCCTATTGCAACTCAAAAAACAAATGGAGGAGAGGCTTGACAGCCAATCTCAAGACTTGTACATATCTTTCAAAGACGACTGGGACTGGGTACACTTGGAAAATGAAGATGACTGGCGGGATGCTATAGAGATTGTAACACAAATATGGAAGCATGACAACATTATTCTTAGGGTGAGAAGGGCCTCACAACTTAGAAGAAAGTCGGACTTGTCCATTCACGCAGAGAACTTAATACTGTCACAAAAAGCAAAGAAACTAAATCATAACCCATCATTAGTCAGCAAGATGAAACATTTTTAACGAAAACTAGCATACCAGTGAAAATAAAAAACTTTAATGATTTGTTCGTACAAATTATACAGTCACATAAATCAAACTACATAGACAATGTAAATAAACTAGATTATAACTAAAGTATGCTTTACTTTAATAATAATTTTTACAACCCACAAGCTTGTTCGCCAGAATTTCATTAAACAAAGACTGGCTCCAAAAGGTTCTTGAAGAGTCACAATTAACCATTGTAATGCTAAAGGTGGAAGTCTTGGTGACAATATTCAAGTCACTTAAAATCATACTAACAACGCCACAAGATGGGTAGCAAACATACAATTTTAGCGTTTGGGTTTGTCAAAGTTCTTCTTCTAATGTAATCATGAATTATAGAGACTCTTTAACCAAGGGTTATTATCAACATGGCACCGAATACCACCCTTACACATCATTTATCGAGGAAAAATTAACTGGAGAGTTTAAAGATCATTCAGTGTATACTACAGGAGTGAATGGTGAGACGACCACTAGAATGTTGAACAGGCTACCAAAAGAGCTTGAAGTCTCTAATTTTAAAGTGGCAATAATTCTTTGTGGTACAAATGACATTGGAGTTGTTGAAGCAGATGCAATATTTGAAAACATCAAAGCTCTTCATCAAATCGCACTCCAAAAAGTAAAGTATACCGTGGCTTTGACCATACCTTGCGCGGTAATGGACAAAAAACCATCAGTCTTTCTAAACCGAAAGACTAAAGTAAATCAAATGATAAGGGATTTTGCTCAACAAAACGACAGAGTAGAGTTGGTTGACATTTTCAGTGAGCTCCACATTAACAACCACAACGAAAAGGACATTTGGGATGACAACTTACATTTTACTCCAGAGGGATATAGAAGAATAGGAGAGGCGGTTTGGAATGAATTACAACATGTTTTGAAAAAGCTTAAATAAAGTTTATTTTGTATGCTTAGTTGAAAATTTTATTTCATCTACTTTTCGCAATCTTTTGTACAAATGATTCATAATCAAAGTCACCGTCGTCATCAATCTCTGCGTCTTTCAAAATCTCTTCAATCTAGATAAAGCATTAGTCTTTCATTTGAAGTTGTGAACTAACATCAGTAGCAGTAAAGCCTGTTCCTGAGGTCATTAGTTTTTTAAACTCTTCAGCATTAATGTGACCGTTATTGTTATGATCAAACACCCTAAACGCTTCTTGTATCTCTTCTATAGGTGCATCTCCTTTTAAATGTTTTGTCATCACGGTTAAGAAGCTTGGAAAATCTATTTGATTGTCTTTTGCAGCTGATTTGATATGATTTTTAATTTCGCCATCATTTAAAAAACCCAATGACTTAAGAACACTTTCAAACTCAACAATAGTTAGTTTACCATCTCCGTTTTTGTCGAACAAAGAAAAAGCCTCTTTAAGCTGCTTCACCTGTTCCGCTCCAAGGTCTCCCATGTTTTGCTGTCAATCATCCGAAGTTGACTTTTTGTAACAGAGTACCGAGACTTTTTGTATTTAGAAACCCATTTATTGATACATGTGTGGTGCTAGAGTCGTGAACAGAATGATGATTCGATTTATATCAGCAGAGATTCGAAGTCCTTGGATCCGCATCATCATAATTATGAGCGAACTATGGTTGTTGTAAAGAATACCGTCCAATTAGTACCATAGACAGTTGAATGGTGACGAGATTATTCTTGAACCAGAGAACTTTATCTATTATGGTTTGGCGAAAAAATGAGCAATGAAGTACTAGAGATGGTGCTGAGTAATGCGGCAAGAACATCATCAAGTCTTTCACTACACACTAGGTCTTTGACATCAAAAGTTGACGATTTCGTGAGGTCTAGATCCTCTTCTCAATCTTTTAGTTCTCGAAAATCGATCAAGCTTCTATATGGTGGTTCTGGCGCACAATCTGTATCAACAAGCCCCGTGTCAAGATTCCCCTCTCCTCGTCGCTCTCCTCAATACTCTCCTAGATGCGATACTTCACCCATAGAAGACATAGTCGTTTCAGATGCTACATTGCATTGGCTCAAGGAGGGGCACTGTACCAACAAAAAGGAGAGACACTTAATTACAATCTACCCCGATGACAAATCATTTTCAGTGACAATTAAGAATCAGTGCGATTTGTCGGAGATTAGAGTTCGTGTTACGCTCAGTACGAACGGCTCTAATATTACAAACGCTGTTTATTCCATTGGATGTAAGAGTAAACTAGAGCTACCACTGTCTCTTCTAGAACTAAGCTCACATCCATATGAGCTGTGTATAACAATTAGGAATAAATCACTTTTCAACACCAGGAGGACGGAATATGCGGTCGAACTATTTTATACGGACTCGGAGATTGTGAAGGAGATACAGTACTTTGAGAAGAGAAAGTCAACAGCCGGAACGTTACAAAAGCCAGAGGTCCAATATGACGATATGTTCGTGATGTATGATTAATCAATTCCATTCACAACCTGAGTGTATCAGAAGATTCTAGTCTTTGTATTTTAATAGGAATAAAAATGTTAAATTATGCCATCAGACCTACTCGAAAGATCATAACACTTGTTTTAAAAATAATTATTCTTTAAACCTTATACATCAAACCACGATGAATAGGAGAGGGGGAGACGTCATAAGTTTTGAGACACTTATTTGGATCTTTAATGTATTCTTTGACGCTATTCATTGCCGCCTTTTGAACCGGCCTTAATTTGTCCATTGCAAAATATTCATCGAGTGAAACCCATTGGCACTTGTCGATTTCAACTGGGTCAGGGTTCAAAGTTTTGTCAATTGGGCTTAACAGACAAATAAAATAAATGTCAGATCTGTAATTGTTTAAATTCAAGTTTGGATTGTATAACTTACTTTTCAAACCGAAAGTTATGCAAATGTCTAAATGATAAGACTGCTTTGAACTCCGTCTTAACACCTGTCTCCTCATAAACCTCTCGAACTGCACAATCTCCAATGCTCTCATCAGGATCATCCAGTTGTCCACCTGGTATTTTCCAGTGGTCAATTTTTTCTCCGCTGCTCGGGAAGAATTCTGTTCTCTCTGTAATCAATAATATCTGTCTATTTTCAACATCAATTGCTGCTCCTCCAGCTCCTATAAAATGTTGTGGACACCGTGGAAGCTTATTAGGGTGCTTAGAGACATCTGGAAGCCATGAAGTCATCATAACATAGTTGCGCTCTGCATGGTGATATTCAAATCCGAGTTTTGTGGCGATTGGTACAAGTTCAGACTGTTCGATAGGTATTTTCAACCATAATCCTTTCGTACCCTCTTTTGTATTATCCTCTATTGTTCGCTTTAGTGAAGCTTGAAAAGATCGAGGGTCTTTTAGAACTTTGCTGTGTATATTATCCGATAGATCGATCGTTAAACCCTTAAAAACATCAGATTTTCCTAACAGTGGCAATGCTCTTTCTACCCCAAAAGCACGCCTGATCAAATGCATTTACACAGATTTTGTAAAGAAACTCATCAAGTGTCAAGGACAGTTGTATCTCCGAACGAACATGGCAGACGTGGCGAAGATAGGCGAAGCGGGTGATGTAATAGTGCCTAAGCAGCCATCTAAAGAAGAAGAGGAGGGTTATTCTTGGATAAATGAAGACGAGGATCGTATGTGCATTCTTACCTTTGCTAATAACCATTCAGAAGACAACAATTCCGTGGACAAACTTATTTTAAAAGACGACGACGATGATGGAGATCCCCCAGTAGAAGATTATGATCCAACAGAGTTTGAACGATACAACGAGCACAATGAACTCACTTTTAGGACGGTATTCGTCGGGTGTCTCATCGGAATTCTTGTAGCTGCTATGAATGTTAATTTCGGACTTCGAACGGGGTGGTGTCAAGGAGGAAGCGTATTCTCATCCATTATCGCCATCGGTATATTTAAAATAGCCAACCCAACCACTCCCTTCACAAAGTGGGAGACTACATTAGCAGTAACGGCCGCTTCTGCCGCAGGAACAATGACATCTGCCGCAGGTTTAGTATCCTCCATGCCAGCTTTGAAAATGATGGGACACGAGTATGCAATTTGGCAACATTATTTATGGGCGTTTGCAGTGGCTTACTTTGGAGTTTATTTTGCAGTTCCAATGAGAAGACACATGATCGTGATCGAAAAATTAAGATTCCCATCAGGCACAGCAACAGCCATGACTATCAAGGCCATGTTCGCTAAAGGTGAAGATACTGTTAAAAAAGCAAAATCACTTTTATTTTTTGGCATTGCATCAGGTGTCTGGTGTTTGTTTGCTTTTTTTATTCCATTGTTACAAGATCCTCCCATGCCAGTCCTTCTCCACAAGTACGGCTTCACGCTACATTTTTCTCCAATGTTGCTGGGTGGCGGCATGTTGAGCGGCTTACGCGCAACTGGTAGCTTGGTTGCAGGCAGCATTATAGGATGGGCGGTAATTGGTCCAATTGTAGAATCTCAAAAACTTGTCCAAGGTGCTCCAATGAGTTATGTAAATGGTATTCGTGGTTGGATTCTATGGGTGGGTGTTGCCGTTATGGCCGCTGACAGCATCGTGCAATTGTTGTCTGCTTTGTTCACAGTAGTGATTTGGATTGTCAAAATGATCATTAATCGTTATCGTAATAGAAATGTTGTAGAAAGCAATGCTGGTCCTGAACATGACAGACCTTCTCTGGAGCAGAATCTTGAAGCTCATATGATCCCTTGGTTTTGGCCCATAATTGGACTTGTTTTGTCAACTGTCATGTTGACATTGATTGGTCATTTCGTATTTGGTATAAAATATTATTTTGTGTGGGCAGCCATCCCTCTTGGTGCGCTGCTAAGTCTAATCGCAGCAAGATGTTGTGGTGAAACTGATATTAATCCCGTGGGTAGTATGGGCAAAGTCACACAATTAGTGTTCGCAGGTGTGGCACCCAAACAACCAGTAACAAATATTCTGAGTGCTGCAATTGTCGCAGCTGGAGCATCCCAGTGTGGTGACATGATGCAAGATCTCAAGACTGGATATTTGATGAGAGTGGCTCCTCGCAAGATTTTCATTTCACAATGTATTGGAATCGTGGCAGGTATCATTGCTTGCGTTCCCATTTATAAATTATTCGTCACTGCATATCAAGTGGGTGAGCACGATCTACCAGCACCTGCTGCACATGCATGGAGAGCTGTTGCCGAAGTGCTGTCTCATGGAAAGGATGCGTTGCCGCCAGGAAGTCCATGGGGCATGTTAGGTGGAGGGATCATAGGTCTACTATTGAGCATAACGAATAAAACTGTTTCCATTGTTGGAGAAAAATATTCTGGATATGTACCTAGTGCACTTGCATTTGGTATTGGAATGATTGTACCTGCACGTCAAAGCGTCATCATGTTCACAGGTGCCTGTATATATACTTTATGGAAGAGAGGATGGCCACAAACTGCAGGGCAATATTTTTACGCAGTAAGTAGTGGCTTGATTGCAGGTGAGGGATTGATGGGAATTGTTGTGGCCTTTTTAAAGATTTGTACAGTTGGACCTCTTGTAAAGCCATGGCAATATCCGGCTTGGAACGCAACAATGAATTCAAATGGAACATTTGTATAAAATTATTTTTTTATTAGTTTTCAGAATCAGAACTCATGTCGATTTTTTCCTTTCTTTTATATGAAAATACATTTTGGTACACTGGATTGTTGGTGTCTATGAACGCTACATTTCCACACTTTGTTGTTTGCTCTACAAGTTCACCCTCTGTCTGGGGTACGGTGGTGTCCAAGACGATTGGGAAATCAATGTAGGAAGGTGCTTTTCTATCAGACTCAAATACATGCTGCATCGCCTGTGAATGTTAAAAATGAGGTTTAAAATAACATACGCGTGATGACGATTCTGAAGAATATGAAAATAGACGTTCTGTGTCTTTGAATTTTGATTTCCTTGCGTTTGACTCTGCTCCTTTTGATTTACTTTTATTTGCTATAAGTCCGTCAAATCCACGTACGATATTTCCTGTTGGCCAAGTGTCCTCAAGATAAGATGATTCATAACTAAACAACTGTTGTTCCATTTGCAAAATTTCATGTTCAAGTTTTTTTCGATCATCACGTAATTGATCTATTGATACTGTTTGCTTTTCATCTTGGGCATTATTGTTAGCGTTTGATGCAACTTTTGTCTCTGTACCCATGTCTGCGGAGTTGACCAACCAGAATTGTAATCAAGCTTGTGTAAAGAGATATCCTCCTATGCCTATATCATCCAGAACTTGTATAGATTGTTCAGTTTCTAATATATTATATTCGAGTATAGTGCATAAAATAAGCGAATATCAACATGATTGTTTGATCTCCGAAGTTGATTTGATATTATTCTCCTATTAATTTTCCTATCAAATGCCAGCACCAAGAACCCTACGTAACAAGACTGTGGTAATAACCGGTGCTTCTAGAGGTATTGGCCTTGCTATGGCCCTTCGATTTGCTCAAGACGGGGCGAATGTAGCCATCCTTGCAAAAACAGCCGAGCCTCACCCAAAGTTGCCAGGAACTATCTACACCGCTGCAAAAGATATTGAAGCAGCAGGAGGAAAGGCGTTACCATTATTATGCGATGTAAGAAACGAAGAGCAGGTACTGTGATCAATTCATTTATAAACAACTAATAAAAACAGGTCAAACAATGCATCGATAAAGTTGTCGCAACATTTGGGGGAATTGATATTTTGGTTAACAACGCCAGTGCAATCAGTCTCACTACAAGCCAGTCTACAACAATGAAGAGCTACGACCTAATGAATCAAATCAATGCGAGGGGAACTTTCATGTGCAGCAAGTACTGCATTCCACATTTACGTAAAAGTTCAAATCCACACATTTTGGCAATATCTCCTCCACTTCGCATGAAGCCAGAGTACTTTGGTGCCCATACTGCCTATACCATTAGTAAGTTTGGAATGAGTCTAGTAATGCTCGGGCTTTCCCATGAACTAAAGGATGAATACATTGCAGTGAACGCTCTTTGGCCACGCACACCTGTAGCTACGGCAGCACTCATGGTGATAACCGGGTTCCAAGATTTTGAGAACATTAAACAAGCCAGAAACGACAAAATCATGAGCGACGCGGCATACGAAATTGTAACATCCGACAGCACCATGTGCACTGGTAACTTCTTTATTGATGAAGACCTCATTAGAGATAAAACTGTTGGGTTTGAACAATATGCCATTTGTCCAGGTGAAAAGTTGGGCGACGACTTCTTTGTTGAAGATTGTGATGAGAACGTCAATAAGAAAATCATTCAGGAGAAATATGAACGAGACTTACCCATAGAGGAGGAGAAAACAAGAAGATTGTTATCAAAGTTGTGATTACATTAAAAATAATTTACTTTACAAATCCTTGTACAGATATAGAAGGTGATAATGGATGGCTAGATAAGTGTGGCGTAACGAGGACCTATTGATTGTTTTACTTTTTCTGTTTGTTTCTTGTTGAACGTTTTGTTGTTGTTTCTTCTTCAGGCTTCTTTTCTTCGCTCTTTTCTTCGGCTGGTTTTTCTTCGGCAGCCTTCTTGTCGTTCTTCTTTGCGCCCTTGTCTGCCTTTTCCTTTGGCTTGTCTTCAACCTTTTCTTCGGCAGCCTTCTTTTCTTCCGCCTTCTTGTCGGTCTTCTTCTCCTCTGACTTCTTTTCCTCATCTTCGGCCTTCTTCTCATCTGCCTTTTTGTTCTTCTTAGCTGCTGCCTTTTCCTTTGGCTTGTCGTCAGATTTGTTGCTGTCACTGGCTTCTCCATTCTTATTTTCCTCCTTCTTCTTTTCTTCTCTTTGTTCCTTTAGTTTGGCGGCGGCCTCCTTCTTCTTTAGCTTCTTTTGTGCTTCGGACATTTTCTTCTTTTTCTTCTTGTCACCAGGTTGTTGTGGGCGAACATTCTTGTCTTCTGGATCCTTCAAGTATTTGAGGATGCGGTGGGTAATGTCTCTCTTGTTACCGCTGGTCTTTAGACCCTTTTGTTTGCAGTATTCAACAAGGTTGGCCAAATAATACTGGTATAAATCTTCAAGTGTGGAGTCCTTGTCAATCTTTGAAATGTCAACGTCGGCCTCCTTGGCTTCCTTCTTGTTCTTCTTCTTTGTTTCTTCTTGTTCTTCCTCTTCCAAGACTTCCTTATAAGCAAGGCCTAGGATGGAGTTCTCTAACTTTGATTTAGAAGCTTGGGTGGGCAGGTTCAAGCACTTGCAGATGTCGATCATGAAGTTCTTATTGGTTGCTCCTAGAACGTTACGTAGACCAAGAATTTTAATTTCCTCCTTAAGGGCATTTTCTAAGTTTCCTTTGTCGGCGCCTTCCTCTTCAAAGTTTAGGCAGGTACATAACTTTACTAAGGTGTCGGAGTCAAGGGCATTAAGGGTCTTGTCCAAACCGTTATCTTGAACGTACTTCTTGAACTCAGTTAGTAGTAGGTTCTTGTTGTTATGTTCGGGCTCTTCCTTGTTGATAATTGTAACTACAGCCTTTAAGTCCTCTTTGCCAAGAGTGGTGTAGAATTCGTTAAGACCCTTTTTATCGGCAGTTGAAAGAACGTCGGCTATGAGCACTTTCTTCTTTTCAAGACTTCTTCTTCTTCTCTCCGTTGCACTCAAGTAGTTCCTTCAAAAGATTCACGGTGACGTTATCTAGAACTTTGTCAAACTCTCCGTGGCCAACGTTGATGGTATTAACGACTGGTTCTTCCTTCTTCTTTTCCTTATCCTTTGACTGCTTGGTTTCCTTTTGTTTGGACTCTTTTGTTGCTTTCTTTGTTGAAGAGCGAGTTTTAGAGTCATCCTTGCTGGACTTGTCTGTGCTTGCGGTTTTTTTTGTGGTCTTTTCGTTGTCAGATACCTCAGCATCGCTTGAAGCCTTGTTGGCGGCAGTCTTTGTGGTCTTTCTTGGTGCCATCTTGGATACTTTTAGTAGTGTTTCTTTATTTTTAAGATTTTGGTTTTTATACTTTCGAATCGCGAGGGAAACGGCTAGTAACGATTTTTCTATAGAAGAAAGGTTGACCAAAACATCATCCAATGTACGAGTTCCGACTAAATGACATTCTTACAATAACATTTCCTATGCGCTGTTTCAAGTTATACTACTTCTTGATTTGAAATTTTAATCTTTACCCTTATAAATTATTTTTATCCATCATCGATGTGACTCAGCGGAACGAGCACCACAAACAAGTAACCTTGTTAGGTTGCGCGACAATGTTTAGCATTCAAGTTAAAGAAGTAGATATATTATATTGAATCACACAGATCGATTGGTTCAATCATTACAGTTGGTGAAGAATATAGGACTGGCAGTTACAACTTGTGAGGTTTACATGCAAATTTTGCACTCTTGCTGTGATACAACATGTAAAGATCTCTTGCATCAAAGCTTTTATAAGATAAAGTTGTCCACGCTCCGAGCGCGACCAGTCACTATAAATTGGTCCAAAAGCTATGGATCATTCTTTTGTTTTCGGAGTTCCGGATCTACCTGAATTAATAATAATAGTAGTCCACTCTTTTAGGTGTGTTTTGATTAAGGTTTCACATTTATTGCAAAAGTACTCCCCAACCTGGGCTCGAACCAGGGACCTGCAGATTAACAGTCTGACGCTCTATTTCAGATAACCGACTGAGCCATTGGGGATGACGAAAATAATAGTTTTACAACTTTCTGCAGATTTCAGAATTTTCAAACGCCAAATTTATCAAATTTAAGAAAGATTATATTCATAGGATAAAATCTTAAAGATATTTCACATTCATTTCAGTTTCTACGAGTATTCTGACTGAATTTCTTGATTTTCTCCTTCTGGTTGTGTGTTACAACTTTTCTCTCAACAAAAAATAAATGTCATACGTGATCAGTTTCGTCTATTCTTTATTGATTCTTATCGGCGGTTTGATGGGATTCCTTAAGGGGTCACAAGCATCTCTTTATGGATCTCTTCCCCTTGTAGTTTTGGTAAGTCCTTCAATTTTAAACCTCTAATTAGATCAGTTCGGTTTGGGAGGATATTTGATAAAGAATGGATCCAATCCTACTAACGGTATTTTGGTTTCATTAGTTTCAAGCGTATTGTTAGCTATTGTTGGCGCTATAAGGTTTAATGCATCAAGAAAGTTCATGCCAGCAGGGTTGCTATTAGTACTTGGTGTAGTTGGTGTTTTATATCACTATACTTTGTATTCGAGTAGAAAATAAAATTTAGCATTCAATTATCAGCTTGAGAAAAGTGATACATCTAATATTAAAAGTATCAAAAAGTTTATCTACTGAAATTTAATATAAATGAAGCTCTGATGATTTAAGAGATAAGGGTGAACAAGACGAAAAGTGATTTAAAATTTTTATAACTTTATTTAACATCCTCCACGAAGACGTAGAACCAAATGTAACGTAGACTCCTTTTGAATGTTGTAGTCGCTTAGTGTGCGTCCATCGTCTAATTGTTTCCCAGCAAAAATGAGACGTTGTTGATCTGGTGGAATTCCTTCCTTGTCTTGAATCTTTTGTTTGACATTGTCAATACTGTCGCCAGGTTCAACTTCAAGAGTGATTGTTTTTCCAGTCAAGGTTTTGACGAAGATTTGCATTCCTCCCCTCAGGCGTAATACCAAGTGAAGAGTGGACTCCTTTTGAATGTTGTAGTCGCTTAGTGTGCGTCCATCGTCTAATTGTTTCCCAGCAAAAATGAGACGTTGTTGATCTGGTGGGATGCCTTCCTTGTCTTGAATCTTTTGCTTGACGTTATCGATTGAATCTCCTGGCTCGACTTCAAGGGTAATTGTCTTACCGGTTAAGGTTTTGACGAAGATTTGCATTCCACCACGTAGACGTAGGACCAAGTGAAGTGTGGACTCCTTTTGGATGTTGTAGTCGCTCAAAGTACGGCCGTCATCTAATTGCTTTCCTGCAAAGATAAGTCTTTGTTGATCTGGAGGAATTCCTTCCTTATCCTGGATCTTTTGCTTGACATTGTCGATGCTGTCGCCAGGCTCAACCTCAAGGGTGATGGTCTTTCCAGTTAGTGTCTTGACAAAGATCTGCATGATTGTTTTTGTTATTATTGAATAATTTAATTGAATTGAATCTCGCACCATTTATAACTTTCGAACTAGAACCTCACTTTACTCTTCCAATATAAACTCCTTTAATTACAAAATACTTACAATATTTAATGATTTGAAAGTATTCAGTACTGCGCCGCATCATCATATTTTTAGGCCCCTACTGAAAAGACACTTCACTTCTTTTTTGGAGAAAGTTTCGAAAGGTAATCTATTTTAGATGACAATATGATTAATTCCGATCGAATTGAGTTAATGAAGCTGAATTTGCTTTTGATAATAATTTTTATTTTAGTGAATGTAGAGTATAATACAACCATGCAGTAGTGAAACTTCCATCTATTGTACAATCCTTTGACTGCGATTTGAGTATGTCCTGGATTTGTTGGGTAGACATCAATTGCACTTGCAAATTTTCAGATGGCTCTAATTCTGGAGGCTTCTCATACTCGACATCGTGTACCGCAACGAAGTATAATTTTAGATCCGTAACAGATGGCCATGGGAAGCAGGAACCAACTACAACATACTTTGACAGATCGTGGTTAATGTAACCTGTCTCCTCAAGTAACTCTCTTTGTGCCGCTGTGATGATAGATTCACCCTTGTCGATTACCCCACCAGGTGCTCCAACTAAGAACTGAGTGGTTGGGTGTCTGTATTCAATGTTGATGAGGTGATTATCGCTGTCCTTTACTCTTGCAATTACAGACACTGCTGTAAGTCCTTTTGTGTCCAGCTTATAGTATTCATACCGTTTTTGGTAACTAGGGGGAAGCTTTAATGTGTCTTTAATCAGTCTCAAAAATCCACTGTGAAGCACCTCAGAGCTTTCCACTTCTGGCTTTAAACGTTCTGTAATTTCGCCACTTTTCGAATGTGTTTCTTGCTCCTTGGCGATTTCTTGGATAGAGGGCTCGGTACTCATGTTGTTAGGTTTGAAAATGTTTTGTTGTAATGAGGTAGTCTATTAATAAAATACTGATGAAGTCCAAGGTGATTCTGCACGTTTATGATCTCAATCCACAGTATAATTCTTTATCTGGAGCATTTGGTCTAGGAACGTACCATACTGGAGTAGAAGTATTTGGGGCTGAGTACACTTTCGGTGAGGGTGGTATCACCAATCACGGACCAAAGCAGGCGGATAACGGAGACACATGTATTTACAATCAAAGCATAGAATTAGGAGAAACAGACTTAATGCGAAGCGACATGTCAGGCAAAGTAACCGCAAAATTGAAGAAGGATGGATTCTTGGGTAGAAATTACGATCCGCTAGCGAAAAATTGTAACCATTTCTCAGACGCTCTTGCAAAAATACTTTTAGAAACTGATAAGGGTGTGATTCCCAACTGGATAAATAGATCATCTACGGTTGGAAATTGGTTCAAAACAAAATTTCAAAAGTGATTTCCGTCAGTGCGGAAAGTCTGCTTAACACTTTCACAAATGTTAACATGTAGTACTAGATTTATTATTGCAATAAAATGATTTCCTTTCAGGTCTTCAAATCTTTGTTCAGCTGACAATTATTAAGATCATGATTAAGAACATTTAGAACTATGTACATAATGTACTCTTATTAAAGATTTAAGCGAGCATTCACATGAACCTGTCCTGCAATCGAGCCCCACCCAAAAGAGATAACACTACCAATATTTAAGTATCTTCAAGGTGGAAGAAAATTGAGATGTGACGTCTTCAATCAGTACAAGTCTCACAACTCACTTGCTACAATCGGTTTCAGATTCACAACTTGTCTAATGAAATAATGAGGACAAGCTCTAATGATTTGTATTAGCGCGAAAATTTAACGTGTTGTTTGCACGGCTTGATTTGAATATGGCGAGCACCTTATTCGTGGGAACCTTTATGACAATTCAAATATAAGAGATTGAAGATCCTAATAGACAGTTACAAAAATTCCTATTTTGTACATGTAAACACTTTTTATTCTTGATTCTTTTATATAACATTTTGGTATAAAACTCATTTTTCTGTATTAATATTTGGCAAAAAAGCTATTCAAGTACTCAGGCACACGAAACACTACTATATGGTAGGAACTTGATGCTGGTCTGTAGAGGAAGGTCGTATAGGCATTTCAATGCATCAAAGCAATCTCTTTTCTGTACGGCTGAACTGACACGACAACTCCAGTCGTGAACCATAACATGCCAAAAGGCAAACAAGCATACGGCCATGTTAAAGAATACCATCAATAATAAAATAGAAAGCACTCCAGATTTAAACAAAATATAACTGATAATATCTGTTAGTGATGTGTTTCCGTCAGTTGATGAGGAAACTATCAACACTAAAGTCAATGCCACAACAAATGATATTACAACTCTGACTAAAAAAGAAAGTCTGCTTCGAAGAGCGTTCGGACAGAGTATAACGAGGCTCATAAATAAATTATCTAAAAGTTGTTGAGCACTGAAATTCTTGCTCCATGGAATGTTGGCACCCCAATATTTGAGGGCACTCTTGTTGCACGTTTGGCCTGAAATGTACAAGCCTATAGATGTGACCAGTATATATCCTATCATGATCATGGCAGAGGTCCAAACTGCCGTCAATACCCAAGCTACAATCTGCTTTGTTAATGTGGCTGTATCTGAATCTATGCTCTCGTATTTCATTTTATATCTACATGTGTCACATTGAAACTCGTTCTTCTCTCCATTGTAGGCTGTTTTGTGCTGAACCCAAAAAGCCATGCATTCATTATGTACATATCCCATCGTTCCAGAACACTTGCATGGGGTGATTAAATGTCCATTTGACTCGAGGCAAATTCTACACTGCTTTTCATGTTCTTCGTTCATCATTGTGTTCACTTCGATTTTTTTGGTTTTACCAGATTTTAAAAATAGAAGCTTATTTTAGTGTGGCCAGATATTTCAAATGATGGCAAAAATGTGGTTATGTACTTTATTTAATTGTATTCATGCATCATCCGTTCTTTGTGGTATTGTTTATATTACATAGCTTGTCACCGATTCGATTTTAGCACTATCATGACCAAATTAATCACCAAATATTATTTGCGACCTCACACGTATCCTTATTCATATTAATATTAAGATATATTCAACCGATCCATTCATTCATTCGATCATGTATATCTCCTTTAAAGTCTTTGTTACATGTAATTTGTGCGAGTAGATTCGATCTTTATGGATAAAATCAGTTGTTTAGGACAAGGTAGATACTAATCACTATATTGCTAGATTAAGACTACGAAAATCTCTTCATTCAGTTTTTAACAGAAATTTATGGTCTGTGGGTCTCCGTACAACCCACAAGATGTGTTGTTATTGTAAATCCAACTCAACCAAAACATGAAGCAAAAGAACACAAAGCCCAATACTGTCAACAAACCAACCTCGACCGTAAATGTCCTGAACGTAATCAAAGTATCTGCACTCGTAGCTATTGTGGTCGCCGTACTATCCCTATTGATCTTTGAACCCTCGAAAAAAAAGGCTGCACAGAATGCCAAAAGAATTTTAAGAAATAAGATCGATCAAGAATTAAACTTGGACGCAGAACTATACGAAGATCTGTATGATGATTTAGGTTTATCAAGAGGCTACAACGACAACATAAGGTGGTTCAACAGTATGAAAAACACCACTGCTGCTATCAAAGAAGAAGACAAGCCTGCACTTATTTTATTCACAAAAAACAATTGTACAGCCTGTGATACCTTGAAAGGAATCTTTAACAAGAGTCCAGTGGTTGAAAGACTGAGCGATTACTTCGTGATGACCAACCTTCTCGAAGGCGAGGAATTCACTGGAAAAGAATTCGCTGTAGATGGTGCTTACTTCCCAAGAATTTACTTTTTGGACAGAAACGGAAAAGTAAACCCTGAGATCAACAACAAACACAAGGACATTTACGAATCATACAAACACTACTATTACACTGCTGATGCAGTCGTAGCCGTTATGAAAGATGCTTTATCCAATTTGACCGATGTTGATCCTGAACAGGCCGTAAAGGAAGAAGAGGAACAGTGGGATGAAAATGAGGACATTTGGGAAGGCGTCGATGAAGAGGAGGAAGAGGAGCCTGTCAAGAAGGGTCAACGTAAGAACAAGTACAAAACAACAGCCAAGGATCAAGACGAAACAAACGATCTGCTTGAGGAGTTGGTCGAATAAAACATTTATTATTTTTTGACCTGTGTTGAAGTTTTGTTTTGTAATCAGATCGGGTCAGATTACCGTTTAACATAAGTTGACTATCGATCATGGACGACGCAGAAGCTATGACTCAGTTCCAAGAGAACACAGATCAAGAAAATCCTTTGGATGTGTCACAATCTGAAATATTAACACAATTTCAGAATAATGAATCAGAGGGCATGGAGGACGAAAATGAACACAATACTTCCTTTGATGCAACGCAACCACAAACAAATCAAGAAACCACCCAAAATAATACACCAGATGAATCAAATGTTTCATTCGACGACGAAAACGAACTACCGAACGAAAAACAAGACGAAGAACAACAGAATTTAACCAAAGATGCAAATGAAGACAAAGAACAAGTGCCCGATTTAAATGAGAGCGTCAACGACGGAGAGGATTCCGAAAGCAGTCAAGAGGAGGATCCAGACCAACCAGCAAAGAAGAAGCGAAGGCTCATGTCCACAAGATCATCAAAAAGAAAGCAGGTCGTCGATGACGAATTCGTCGAGCAACCCGCTTCGCCCAACGAGCAAGCAGACCAACTAAGCGAGGACGAAGAGGACGAAAAAATAGATTTTAGAAAGTTGGAACAAGCAAGAGAAAATGAAACGGGAATCAAACAATCAAAGAGCAGAGGCAGCTCAGATGGTGTCACCAAAAGCAAAAAGGCATCCAGAGCAGAAACAGAAGAAGCCGCCAGCAAGGTCGCATCGCTCACGCTCATCACTCGCATGAACGACGCCTACCAAGCAGACGAAAAGGCAAAGAGCGATAGAAAACCACAAATACACAAATTAGCTCTCCTACCAGAAATAACCAAACAAAGCAGTAAAATCTTCATGCACAACGCTCTCCTCAACGATGAGTTTTTGACTGTTTTGGCGGAATGGATCAACCTTCAACGAGACGGATCGTTACCCAACGTCAACATTAGGACCGCCGTGCTAAAGATTTTAACGGAATTACCTTGTGCAGGAGAATCAAAAGTTTATCAAAATGGAGGCGGAGAAGAAGACTTTGATGGAATCGATAAGGATCATTTGAAGGAATCGAAAATCAACAAGTTGGTAAGAATACTAGCCGAACATCCAAAGGAAATACCTCAGAACAAGAGATTAGCAAATAATTTGTTACAGAGATGGAGTAGGGTGATGCATGGTCTGGCAGTAGATTATTCAAAGTTGAAACAGTATGACGAGGATCAAAAGGAAGAGGGCAGGAGGAGCGAGAGGTTGATACAGAACAGGAGGAATGCTGCAAAGAAGGAAGAGAAACCTGTTCCGAAGAATCCTGGAGATCCTGGTTTTAAGATTAGAGCTCAAGTTCCACGCGTGGAGGGTTTTGACTATAGAAAGAGACCCATTTCAAAAGTGACCGGTCTACAAACTGCATCACAGCCAGCGGTGCACAAGAGAATGAACAAAAAGTTGGTCGAAATGAAGAAAACATTAAAAAAGTAGTTTCATTGTATTCGTGTGTTGTACATTGGAATGTTGTTCTTTTCATTGGTCTTCAAAAGTTGGAGGATGAAGAGATTTCCAACAGCTCATGTTGTGAATCGGTTTTGTGATTAAGCGGCCTCACTTCTATATTTGTTGCATCATTGTTTGCCTTAAACACTCCATTCTGAAATCCTGGTGTCGGTTGGTTTATAATATGTCATATCTCAGAATCTTGTAACGAATATCACAATGACACGTCCTAAGAAAAATGGGACAACATCATAGCGCACAGGCAGTTTCTAAGGAGAGCATCACAGTACCAACGTACTCTTCTGATAACAAGACTATCAAGGCTTTAGAACTACTAAAATCATACAACAAGCTTGAACTTTCAAACTTTCGTCTAGATCACATTCCACCAGAAGTTAGGGATTATTTATTGAGCAAGAAGTGCACCTCGCTGTCTGAAGTTGGTTTATTCGTAAATTTTTTCAACGAGCTCCCCTGGGATGTATTATCAAAAAACAACAAATTGAAAGGCACCAAGACTATGGATATATCATATAACAAAATATCTAAATTCCCTAGCGACTTTTCAGAAAAAATGTGGTGAGCTTGAGCGCCTCTCTATGCCTGGCAATTATTTCAGATCGTTAGAATCGCTATCGGGCCTTACCAACCTGAGCTTCTTAGACGCACGTTTCAACCCTATCGAATCACTGGCCTGTCCACTATTCATAACTTCCCCTCTAAAGACCATCAAAATTTCGAATTGTGGTCTCAAAGGACACCTGCCTTCAGAGATTTTTAAAATAGAAACACTAATTTCTCTTGATGCAAGCAGCAATGAGTTAACTTCAGTTATAATTGAAAACAATGAAACTTTCAACTGTCCCAAACTAAAGGAACTGATACTCAATCAAAACAAATTAACAACCTTGCCTCGAACGTTGTTCTGTGGAACTGCATTACCATCCATCGAGGTCATTTCTGTTGGAGAGAACAGGATTACAAAGTTACCAGATTCCATAACCACCTTGAGCAACCTTCAACAATTCCATGCTTATGATAATCAATTGCAAGATCTACCAAAAGACATTGGAAACCTACAAAAAATGTTCGTGCTTGACTTATGCTACAATCAAATCAAAAACCTCCCTGCATCGTTTCATACGTTGAACCAATTAGTATCCTTGGATATAACAAGAAACCAACTCACACAATTCGTCAACATGGACGGATGGACAAAAATCACTGATTTATTTTTATCTTCCAACCAACTACAAAACTTGGATCTGTTCCACATCTCCGAATCGTGTCATCGCTTGGCAAGACTTTCAGCAGGATACAACAAGATACAAAGCGACCATCAGAAGTGGTCGCCCAACAGTAAGTTACAACAATTATACTTGTCAGGAAATGTCATCAAAAGCATGTCATTCGACAATTTACAAAACCTAACCGTACTATTTCTATCAGAAAACGAATTAGAGTCCATTCCGCAACACTTGGATCAACTACTACCAATGATTCGACATTTGGATTTTTCATGCAACAAATTAACAAACGTGGACGCTCTTCAACAATGCACGAACGAAAGAATACTTTCGGTCAACTTTTGTCTCAATCAGGTCCAAGACGCACATCATTACAAACCAAATCATTTATTAACCGAAGTGACCAGTCATCAAATTTCACACAAGGATCCAAATCAACTCGCACCCCACCAATCGCTTTACAACACGAAAGTCAACTCCAAATGGGCATTTGCACATTCGATCGGTCCATTCCGAACAAGCATGGAAGATTCAATGGTCATCAACAACGACATTACAATCAACGATAACCTCCACTTACAACTATATGCAGTATTCGACGGACACGCCGGAGAAAACACCGCCAAGTTCGCTGCCGAACGATTACAACCGGTCGTTGTAAACATTTTCGAAAACAAGTACGCTCAACTACAAACGATCGATGCACAATGTGCAGAACAAGCACTCTGCGAAGCACTAGAAACCATCGATAAGCAGTCAGAGCAATTCAGCGACGGATGCACCGCTGTAGTGGTCATGATTGTAAATAAAAATACATGCGTGGCGGTCAATATCGGCGACGCACGTGCAGTATTGGGCAATGTAGATGGAAGCGTCATGAGATTGACGCATGACCATAAACCCAGCGATCCCAGCGAACGCAATAGAGTGTTGGAGCTGGGTGGAGTCATCATGGGAGGTAGAATCAATGGATATGCTGTGAGTCGAGCCATAGGCGACCACTTTTGTAGACCGTTCATCAGCAGCAAACCTCATACTTGCTTAGTTGATTTGAACTATGGCGTTCATGATTTGTTGGTGATAGCGTGTGATGGAGTGTGGGATGTACACTCTGATCTGCACGCCGTGGAGGTTGTTAATCAGTGTTTGAGGGAGAATCGTAGTGGTGATGAGCAAAGAGATTTATTTAGAGCTGCTCAGAGGTTGATGGGCAGTAGTATATGCGATCGATCTACTGATAATATTTCGGTGATACTCGTCAAGTTGGATCATTAGAATGTGTTTTTTATTGTTTAGTAAATCTTTTGAGAGCTCATGTGTGTATGCATAAAAAGTATTTTAAAATTAGTTCCTCCTGTTCACATTATCAGCGAGAGTCTCTCGCAGCATTTGTGTTTTTACTCTTGTTTTGAAGTTTTAGGTGGTTGGTTCGATATTCATCAAAGAATGGATGTGTTTAAAACTCACCCACAAATAAAGATCATTATTTAACGTCAAAAGGTTACCTCCACTGGGGATTACGAATTATCGAACCCAGGATCTCCGGCTCCGTAGGCCGACGCCTTTCCATTGGGCCATAGAGGCTTCAAATTTTAAATTGAAACTTTATAACCATTGTAATGGATGATAATCCTCTATTGTTCGTGATTTGATGAGATCAACGTTTAGTGACACTTTTGTCAATTGTTGATCGGTTAATCGAATAACATGTCGTTTACGATGAGGTTATACTGCAATTTGCGAGTTCCATTCTTAACTTAATCATTGACACCTTTGATATTGCTTGGATGTTCTCACAATGTCTATTTTGTAATTCGGGTAATTTCGGAGTTGGTACCTTACAATGAACAATGAGTGACAATGCCTCAAACCCTTCCTCATTGTCCTCTACTGTCTCGATTCCAAGAGAGAAATATGAGCAACTTATCCAAAAATTCAACAAATATAAAACTAATAATTCTCTGTTGAAGAAGGCAGTCGTTAATGTAATTATTCCATTCCTTATGAATTTGATGTAATACCTTGTACAGGAGCAACAAAAAAACAAAGCACTCAACATTGAGTTAGATAAAAAATCTACCGAGTTGAAAAAAGTATTTGAAGAGAATGAGACATTATCCTTCAATACAAAAAGATTGGAAAAAGTTAGTCATGAATGCATAATAGTTGATTAATTTTTAAGAGGTGCACACAGTTAATGAACGACCTTGAAGAAAGTTCGAGGTCAGAAAAGCAAGGATCCTACTTTGGGATATTCGGTGCCACATGTAATCTTATATTCTTGAAAAAATTTTAAACATCATCAGCAACACAGCAGACTGACGAACTCACAGAGCTAAAGAAACAGGTAGAAGTTGCACGGGAGGAGCTTGAGTGTAAAATACAAGAAAACGAAGCGGTGCACATTCAAAGGTTTGAAATGAAACAGCAGCACGATCAAGTGGTTAGTCAACTCAAAGAGTCCATGACCAAAATTCAAACATTACTTCAAGAGAAGTAAGTGGCGGCTGACAATTTCCTAAAACTTTTTTAGAGAAGCATTAATTCAATCTAACCTCAAAGAGCAGGATGAAATTTCAAGAAAACAACGTTCAGAACGTAAGCAACTCCAGGAAAAGATTACAAACTTGAAGCAATCCATCCATGACATGCAGGATCAAGAAAGATCGTTACTGTCTCAAATTGAAGAGAGCAAATCAGAGTTCAGTTCATTGTCACAAATACACTTATTAAAGCTTCCACTCATTGATGACACCCTTCACATGCATTACAACACTTTAAACGTACCTCCAAGAGACACAAGATTCACGGATCGCATCAAGGAACTATGGGAGAGAAGTGCAGTATCCAGCGTCAACCAACTTTGTAAATCAATGACCGGACTATACGCACTAGTGGACGAAAAGGTACAATTCTTGTCTGGCCAACCAATGTTCCACGTCATGAAATTCCTACACAATAGAATTACAACCTACCCAGTTGACCTCATTGCAAACAACCAAAAGAACAACGAACAGCTCATCAACGATCTCGGACGACACGCAAAGAATGCAGCGAGCGCCAACGAAGACTCCACTTTAATTCAAACCCTGTGCAAATGGGTCTCCTTTCACCAGAGGTCACTTTTATATTTGGTAGCATGCATGCAAAGCAGCACCGACTGCACCCTCAACAAGTCACTCACAGACATGGAGGAGAGAGATTTAGAGTCAGATCGCAGTCAAGGTAATCAAAGCCAGTATGGATCGTACGACGATCATGATGATTTATTCGAATACATTGACGTCAAACAACAACAACAGCAGCAGCAGCAGCAGCAACAACACGAAGAAGAAGATTATCGTTTCGTAACCTTTCACTCCGAGTCATTCTACCTACGCAACAACACATTAACAAAAACATACAGGGAACTAGTGGATGCCTTTCAACGATACATTGACAATTGTAACACTTGGTACGTCAACGACTCCAACGACGATCACATTTCACACATTATCGAATGCTTCAAAAAATTAATGCACGTGATTCAAGTGTACGCATCCAACGCAACCAACCACGCCACGTTACGTTCGCTCAACGATAAGATTTTACAATCCATGAACGGCATGGTCAACCAAGTACTTCCTAATTTATACAGAGTGGTCAAATCCATGCAACGCATCTTCAATCAACACACGCAAGAACGTTTCGTGAGAGGAGGCAACGTACCGCCGCCCGATAAAATCACATCCGCTCATGTGGATGCGATGCACGACAGGGCCAATCGCTTCATGAATGTCATTTCCGATAATTTCAAAAACGATCAATCCGCATACGAATCAGTCTCACAACGACAAGCATCTCAACATTTAAATCAATTACAATCCACCCAAGAGAAATTATCGGCCGCAGAATCAGAGCTGATGCAATTCGAACGAATCAGCAAACAAGTACAGGAGAGAAGCGACAGAGCGGATCGACTCGACCAACTCATTTTGAAAATGTTGGTCGATTTGAGAATTTGCGCCATCAGGGATCAGCTGACCGATGCGTCCGAATCCGATTCCAACATTGACCAAGTACCGACGGACGTCGTCGACAAGTTAAATCACCTCTGCGATTTCATGAAGAATTTGATGAGCCAAATGGCCGAAAAGATGAAGAGAAATCTCTCCAAACCAACGTCGTCCTCTCGATCGTCGTCGCTCAGCAGCGTCGATCTGGACCAACCCACGGCGATCAGCAAAACGCCAAGCGTGAGCGTCACCATCAAGAGGGCGAGCAACCACGACACGTTATTTGCGACGCAGAGCGACGTGAACAGGGAACAATCGCTGAAGCAATCCTACGAGAAGCGATTGGAATATTTGATACGTCAAATCGAAGTGTGCGACGAGAAGAGCGTCGAGTATAGAGTGCAGTGGCAAGTGGCAGTCGCTCAGTTGGAACAAGCCATGGAAAAGGAGAGACAAATACAATTGCAGTTGCAACAAACTCAACACTTGTTGGAACACACGCAGGATGATTTGAAAACGGTCAGGTCTAGCTACGAGAAGCAAATCCAAGTGTTGAGCGATTCGCTGACGACCATCAAGGAGCAAGATAAGGTGAATGTGTACGGAAACATGTCCAATGCTCAATCGTCACAACAGGATCAACAACAAGGTGGTCTTTTTGATTTTTTTTCAAAACGGTAAATTTTTATTTTGTTCACCAAATGGGTATATCTTCCTTTTCTTCTTCTTCTTCTTCTTCTTGTTTGTTTAGACTGGCGGCGATGGCTGCTGCTACCGTGTCGTCCATATCTGCCATTCTTTCCGCTTCTGATTTTTTTGTTTTTTGTTTTTTTGGTTTGCTCTTGTTTAGGAACCATTGTGTGATTTTGGAAGCGTTGAGACCGGTCTTTGTGGCTAATTCTTCCTTTTGTTCGGATGTTGGTGTGGTGGCGTCGGGATGTTCTGCTAACCATTCCTTTAGTATTTTTGTGGCTGCTTTGGGCACGCTGTCCTTTTTCTTTTTCTTTGGCGTGCCGCTGGTCTGTTTCTTGACGCCCGAAGGAGTTGATTGTTGTGATTTTTCTGTTTGCTTCTTTTTTCTTTTGCCTCTCCCTGTGTCGGCGTCGTTCGATGTCGGTAGCAATGACGACGCGTCTTGTGTGGTCAAGTAATTTTCTATAATACGTAAGGTAAAGTTGTCGATTTTGTCTAGATCGACATCAATGTCTTCTTCGGTCTTTTTAAACGCGCTTGGTGCCTTTGCTTCAATCATGATCAAAACTCTGGCCAGTTTAAAACTGTCGAGCTTACTGAGCCTGTCATTTATGTGGTTCTTTTCCTCAAAAGTAAGGGGTTTGTTTTCGTCTTCGGTATTTTTTTGCTGTGGTTGAGCATCTTGTAATTCTTTATTATTATCTAAATCTGCCTTTCGTTCTCTTAATCTCTCTAGTAGTGACTTTTTTTGAGGGCTTGCCTTTATTTTTTCGTGACCTGGTTCATCAATTTGAAGCTCATCTTCGTTTTCTTCATCAGAATGGTTGGTTTTACTGACTTTTTCTTCACTAGAATTGTTAATATTAAACGAGAGTTTTTGACAACTTGCGTGCTTCACTCATCTCTTGTAACGTTAAACTTTTTAATATAGTCAACCTCTCTCATTACAAAATTTTAGAATAGTCACGTGGTTGTTTAAAACAAAAGAGAGGAGAGGCTGGTACATAGAATATGGCACAAAAAGTATGTAATACCTCACTATGTTTTTTGATTGCAATTACAGTCCTCCTTCTATTTTCAAAACAGAAATGTGGCATACAAAATGATTATGAGTTGGACTTATAAAGTTAAGGAGAGTAAAAACGATTCCTCCCAGTGCCCCTCCCCAATGTGGAATGATATAGGATTTCCTTTTGACTGTGAAGATGTTCTTTTTCACATTGCATCTTTTATGTGTGCAGAGAGTTGGATTTCTTTGAGCAGCACGTGCACCAACATTAACAGGTATGGTAGGGACCCGAGAGCGACACAATATAAGGAGTACTTTGTTAGGACAACGGCAACGGATGCAGACATTACAAACGGGCTTCTCAAAGGAATACACATTCTTAACATAACTTGTTGCCATCAAATCACGGATGCAGCATTTGTTGATCTCAAAAATTTACATACTCTTGAACTGGGTTCCTGCTGTCAAATTACGGATGCAGCATTTGTTCATCTCAAAAATTTACATACTCTTAAAATGATTCACCGCTCAAATATCACGGATGCAGCATTTGTTCATCTCAAAGGTTTACATACTTTTAAACTGGGTTACTTCTGTCAAATTACGAATGCAGCATTTGTTCATCTCAAAGGTTTACATACTCTTAAAATGATTTACTGCTCAGAAATCACAGATGCAGCATTTGTTCATCTCAAAGGTTTACATACTCTTGAAATGATTTACTGCTCAGAAATCACAGATGCAGCATTTGTTCATCTCAAAAGTTTACATACTCTTAAAGTGACTCCAAGGTTTGCATATTTTTGCTACAAAAAAAATACAGAGGAAAATTGGCAAGACACCTTTTCAAAATTAGAAATATGATTGCTAGACTGCAAGATTGAAATAAAGTACAAGTCTTTTAATTAAGAATTTGCGTAACTAATCACTGCTGCTAAATGAAAGTAGGTTTGTGCATTAATTTTAGGATGCGTTTTGTAAAGCTCGACAACCCACTTTTCGTTCAATGCAATGAAGGTTCTATAAACTCTTGCGTATTCTACACCCTGGGCATCTGTCGCAAGAAACGAGGTACTAAACTTACCCTCTGAGTCAATTGACAAGACCTCAGTTCCACCTGCATCTAGGACAATGTATCCGAACTGCAATACTTGAAGGCGTTGCCTGATTGTGTTGGTAAATTTTTCATTGCAACCCTAAACATTTTAAAATATATATAATTAAAACTAACCTCAACGTTCAATGATGTGCCGAAGCTGAAAAATTTGTTCGTCCCAACACTTATTGATCCAGAGTCTTTTTCGTTCACCAGATCTATTGCGTATGGGTATGCGTATTGTCTTTGTTTCATTGAAGCAAAATAATTTGTATCGTTAGAGGAGTAGATGTAGAACTTTCCAGATATGTAGTCTTTATTCATGGTGTAAACACCCACTTTGTCAAACGATGGGGGTATTGTTGAACAAATTTCTGGTTGTATGGAATTCAATGAAGTGATAACAATGGCGGCAAGAGTCAAAATTAACACTAATACAGCAACGACAGGAACGCAGATACAAACAAATATAACTGGTTTGGTCATTAATTTACCCCTCTCAATCAGTGGCTCGTCAATGTTATCAACTTCAATATGGTTCGACTGTTCTCCAAGCTCGACATCTTGCATCATGATTATTTACCTTTACAAAAAAATATTAAAAGAGAACAATGGAGGACCCGGTTGACACTTTGCGCGACCACATCAAGCTTGGGAAGGAGGTATATCTTGATGTAGATAAGGTTAGTATCGGTGAGCAAGGATTTCCAAGAGATTTAATCGTAAATCTTCCAAAGGGGAAAAAGTACTGTTTGCAAAATAAACTTTTACCACTAACATTTTTAGAGTATACACATTAGAGCAAATATGGTTCTTGTTGAAATATTATTCTAGTAAAACACAATCAGACTATGTTTCAATGAGCCAAAAATATGGATTTGAAAAAGTCGGAAGTGTGACAGACCAAAAAACAATCGTATCTTATCTTGCCCCAAGAGGGGTAAAAAAGAGTTTGTTAGTGGACAGAAGTAGCCTCACTGCCGATCAAATGGACACTCAACCGTATGTCATTTATCACTTATAAATATCACATTGTAGCGACGACGAAAGAAAAGAAGAAGATAATGTTCTAGGAAAGAGAGAACGCGAAAGTGACCTTAACGACGTTCAAAAACGTAGCAAAGACGAATTTGATGCCTTCTTGGACAGCATAGTACAATACAAATCGAAAAAAGCAAAAAAAATTGCACGACCCACACGACGAGAACTGGCCCTTGGATGCTTCTGCTCCTCAATATAACGAGTCATTTGATCCGTTTGTCGATTATGACCGTACGACGCTAGAGGTACATTTTTGTTCATTTGAACTTGACTTAATGTAAAGAGCTTCAGAAAAAAAGAAATTGCGCTCACTACGCGCACAACGATAACAACAGGTCGCGTGCTGCACTACAACGAAGAACCAACAACAGACTCACAAAAAAAGCGAATGGAGAAGGAAAGTAATCTTTTCGGACACATTTGTGATGTTGCAGAAAAAGTTAAGAAATCAGAGTCAGGTTAGATACACTTTCAACACTTGCTTAATGTTTTGTAGAGCGCAAAAAGAGCGAAGTGAAACAACCACCAGCACAGCCGCAAGCTGCACCTAGGAGGTATGACGAGAAGGCGTTATGGAAGAACAATGGAATAGAACATGAAGAATTTCACATTGACACCAGAGGAAGCAACATGGATCTTAAAAGCATGCCTCCTGGACTCAACCACCAATCAAAGCCAACTTCACATACAGGACAGAGACATCCAGCACCATCATCATCTGGACGCAAGAAACCCATCATTATCGTACCAGCCGCACTTTCATCGTTGATCACCTTATATAATGTGGGTGACTTTGTTGTTGGAAACAAATACGTTAGTAACGAAGAAAAGAAGAAGGAAGGTGCCAAGAAGGAAGCCGTTGTGATTAGAGTAAGTCATCCACACAATTCGTTTAACTGTTTTAGAGGAAAGTTGGACAGGGCTCGTATGAAGAGTACATGGTTATTGACAATCCTACAAAACTTCCAAAAGAAGAATGGAGGCGTGTAGTGGCAGTATTCACAAACGGTCAATCATGGCAGTTTAGTGGTTGGAACAGCGAGGACCCCATGAAGATATTCAATACATGTTCGTCACAAAACATTACAACACTCACATTAATTAGATCAAGGATTCCACCTACATTTCACGGAGGACGGTCCTAATGCAGCAGTTAAGAACTGGCCTATAAAGATTTTAAGCATATCCAAGATTGATACATTGAGACACAACGATCAGACGTCGGTGAGAGAATTCTGGAAGACATTGGATGATTGGATGAAGAAGAGAGCAATACAACCGTTCATTGTTCAACATTAATAAAAACTAAATTTTATAATAGTCAACCATACAATGTTTGTTACAACCAAGAGACTTGTACAACTCTCTGCTCCATCAGTGAGATGTTATCAAAAAAAAATAGTTCATTTGACTAGTTTGAATGATTTGGGCAATAGAAAAACTGTTCAAAGCTTAATCGATAAAGGAATCAGCATCAAAGAGCATCCGATCAAATACAAAGAGAGTTTGAGCGGGCAGGGTATTTTGATGTTATTTCAAAACCAGTCCATGAGAACACAGATTTCATTTGAGGCTGGTGCCTATCAACTGGGAGGTCACGCCATAAAACACTCCGTTGAGGAGGAGCCAAATTTCGAAGAAGTGGCAAAGGTTACATCTCGCTTCGTGAAATGCATTGTTGCTCGTTTGAAGAACGACCGTGATATCGAAACATTAGCCCAACACTCCTCTGTGCCCGTGATTAACGGAGGCTCTCCAAGTGCTCATCCATGCCAGGCATTAAGTGACTTGATGACCATACAGCAAAAGAAGAGGACAAAGACCATGGAGCAACTAACCGCGTGCTATGTTGGTGCTCAAAGTGCGCAACTCAACGATCTAATACGTTTATGCGGAATTATGCGGATGCCGCTACGGGTGTGTACTGGTGCCTCCGAGATTCAAATTAAAGACTTTGACAAGAGCGTTGTTACTTTACATGAAGATCCAAGAACTGCGATGAATGGAGCTGACGTAGTCTACACAGATCTTGGACTGACCGCACAGGGACCAACCCAAGTAAATAGAGATTTAATGTCTTTGGCAAAGGAGGATGCAATCATACTCAGTAGTTTACCCGCGGATCGTGATGTGGGAGCATTTAAAGATATTGTTCAAGGAAAACAAAGTAGTGTTGTGTATGACCAGGCTCTGAACAGGTTGTTTATTCATAAGGCTTTGCTGGTTTATTTGTTAGCTCCTCGATTTTTTGAGAACTGAATAAAATATTTGTTAATAATAATCCGATTTAAACGTGAATTAACATACAATTATCAGGGTAGCTTCTGAAACTACCAAATCACAAACATTACGACCATGTAGATATTAATAATTTTTATTGAGAGAATGGACATACACAGAAGAAAGAACGATCATGATGGACCAAAGACATTGATATTTGCAAAATGTATAAAAATTCTCCTTTTGTTTTGTAATAACACTTGCCCGAATGAATTGGTTAATTCTTCATGTGATATCATCACATACATACTTTGCTACATACTTCTCATGCTGGTAGTGTTTGTTGAATTGGTAAAATGGTTGGTGTTGGTAGTTGTATTTTGGTCACTCGTTGGATAGAGATTGATTTTATAGTTCATCGAGTGCGAGGGATGTGAGGTTAACAAGTAGCTTACGTTGGATTGACCACTCAAGCCAACCCAAGTAAACAAAGATTTAATTTCTCTAGCAAACAGGATGTATAACTGTGAGCAGATTGTTATTCATAAACTTTKCTGGTTTATTTGTTAGCTCCTCTATTTTTTGAGAACTGAATAAAATATTTGTTTAAAAATACAATTTATTTAAATAAATTAATCCGAAGCTATTTTAGCTAAATTCCTGATAACAAGTTGACTTCCATAATTGGGTTCTTTATTTGTCCCCCTTGACCATTTCCGGCGATGGATATGGAAGATGTCAGAAGGCCATTAGAAGTTGTATATTTGATACCTAGCAGACAATGCCTACTGTATTTAGTTCAATAAATTTTTTATGAGAACTCTTTTTCTTCTATGCTCTCTCTTTTCCTCCTCCGTCATATTTTCCGTGCTACTGGTTGAACATGTGGAATCCGCCGAAGTGGGTGTAGATGTGGGGCTTGTTAAATCTTGTTCAATGACGTTTCCGGTAGGTATTTTTGATAGAATGTTTTTCTGAGTGGTGGTCACCGTTAAAGGAGGTGTGGTAACAATTGTTGAAGTGGTAGTGGGATGTATGTACATTTTTGTGGCATGAATGTGGTTGCTTGCGCGTGGCATTTGTTGAGTGTAAGAGGGAGATGTCTCTTCTATCTCGTTAACAAAAACACTTTTTGCGTTCGCCATCACGTATTCGGAGAATATCCCACCATGAACCTGCTCGGTATTTCTAAGGCTTAGGTCCGAATTGTTATCGGGCGCTGTAGGAGTTGTTGAGTTAACAATAGGGCTGTTGAACGTAGATTGCAGGTTATCGTGCATTACGCTACTAGAAAAGTGTTTATACACACTAACGTAGTCATGATACTGCTCTTTTCTTCTTGGTCTTTTCCTCCGTTCATCATCGTCATCGTCACTGTGTTCCCTTTTCATTTTGGTTTTCTTAATTGGCACTATTTTGTATGAACTCCTGTGAAATCGGCAGAAGTCCTGAAGATTAAAGCTGCGTTCTTGTATTTTCCAATGCCAGTATGGCCTGCACAATGTTTGTTGATTAAGTGTATGGGGTGGTTCAAAGAAGATTCGCGTCCAAAAAAACAGTCTTTATCCCAAACGGAAAGCTCTTCAGGTTCTGCTAACCATCTCCATTCTTAATATTAGAACTAAAAGCCAAAATTGTCAGTTTTTTCATAATTATACTTAAATCGGAAGGGATAATCACGCAGATTTCTGATTCGGTAGATCGGATCTAAAATTACATCAGAGCAAAGCAACTAATATAGTAGACGGAATGAGATTCTCAGATCTTCACAGAAGTTCTATAATATCCTATACCTAGCAAAGATCAATTCGGTTAACAATAGATGTTCTTCAGAAGCCCCGCTTCTTTTAATAACGAGTCTAATCAAAAACAATATTCATTATAAATAAATTTACAGTATTAGTATGACCACTGCGGAGGTTAAATGTGTATCATAAGGGTCATTTTATTGATAACAACCGTTCTTCAAGTTAGTATACGTTGACTCAACCAATATAAAACCATGCAATAGAATCGAGGGTGTATGATGCAAGCCGATGATTTAAGTGAACCGATTGAACCTAGAAAACAAACAAACGTTTATTTTCAAACAGAATAAGAATGCGAACAAACCAACTAATCAACGATGAAAATGTGCTATTAGTATAATTAGGGGACGTATAATAAGCAGTAAAATCAAGTTAGAAACTCCTTTTAAAATCCATCTCCAAGTGTACAATTAAAAATTATATTCAGAATATACATTTTATTTACATCGTATATCATGACCTGCGAAGGTTAATTAAAAGTGTTTAAAATTGCAGTTTGCAGAGCCGATGACACAACAGGTTTAGTTAAATAAGAGCTCATACCAGCTTCAATACACAACTCTCCGAGCCGATCCGTAGCATTTGCAGTAACAGCAATAACAGGAACCTTACGTAATGACATTTCTTTCTCATATTTTCTAATTGATTTGCAAGATTGGTATCCGTCCATGATGGGCATGCTTCCATCCATCAACACCAGGTCAAAAGTATTACTCTTGAAGCAGTTAACAGCCTCCAGTCCATTTTCAACAATGGTAACATTTGTCACGCCCAATTTATTCAACATTTTTGTCATTACTATTTGGTTGATGGCATTATCTTCTGCGACCAACACTCTTAATTTACTGAAACTAAAATCACAAATGCTGTAACATTCTCTTGTTGGCGGCGAAAAATAATCTTGAGGCGTGTATATCGGAGTGATGGGAGATTGTGGTGTGTCTGGTGCTATTGGAATGGGGGGTGAAAATCCCAACAAACACTCGAAAGTAAATGTAGAGCCTACGCCAAGCTTGCTGTCCACAGTAATGTCCCCATTCATAAGGCATGCTATTCTTTTGCTAATGGCCAGACCTAGTCCTGTACCGCCGAATCTTCTTGTTGTTGATGTGTCGACCTGAGAAAAATCTCTAAACAGTGCGGACACACTTTCATTAGAAATACCTATTCCAGTGTCCTTCACGATGAATCGAATGGTGTGAAAGCTGGGTGTGTACGACGGTCGGCAATCCACGAGAACATCGACGTGTCCCTTGCTGTTTGTGAACTTTAATGCGTTTCCGACCAAGTTGACAAGAACTTGAGACAACCGAACGTTATCACCACAAACATAATGAGGAACGTCCTCTTCGACGTTCACGTTGAAAATAACGTTGTTTTCTTTCGCTTTGCTTGATAGACCACAACACGCAGTATTTATGCACTTCCTTAGGTCAAATGATACATTCTCTAGGACTAGTGCGTTGGCTTCAATTTTGGAGAAGTCCATGATTTTGCAAATCAAATCAACGAGGAGTTGGCTGCAGCTGGCAATCACGTTAACGATTTTTGTTTGCTCTTCATCAAGTAATGTGTGCATGACCAGATCACAGGATGATATGATTCCATGAAGAGGAGTCCTTAGTTCATGACTTGTAATGGCCAAGAATCTTGACTTGTCCAAACTACTTCTCTCTGCAGCATTTTTGGCCTCCAACAACTTGTGATTGAGCAACGAAATGTTTTCCTGAGCTTGATAGGTGTGTGACATGTCATTCAGAATGACGTGAAGCATTTCCTCGCCACTTGATTCATCTTCAAAAGAACTGACGCACATGCTGACGTGAAGTGTTTCTTGACCACGACTTTTAAGCTTCAAGAAGTCATTTTCAGCATACACGCTATGTAAGGTGCCATCTTCGCTTCTCTTTGCCCTTGACAGCAAATCACTGACTCTGTCCCTGTCCTCCGTGGCAAACAGGTCCGTAAAGGACATGTGTTTATCGACGACTTCGCCTCCTAGCACTTCATTTCCTCTCCTGTTGTAATTAACAACTCTTAGTTCTTTGGCATCAAGGCTCAAGAACATGACTGGGGCATTGTGATAAAGCTTTTGGTACAAACCCATCATTCTTCTAGTTTCAGTAGCCTGTATCTCACGCTTTTCTAGTGCTAAAAGTCTTGTGACGAAGCTTTTGAAAAATAATGTCATGGAACCAATTGTGATAAGTAGGAAAGTTGAAATAACGAGGTCCTTGCTATCATGCTCCATCAAATACATGGTAACAAAGTTCGTGACGACCCTTATTGAGATCCCCGAAACAAGGACAAGAGGGTTGTCGGAAAATCTAGCGAGAGATAAAGTTCCAACCCACAAGGAGAAAATGTATAGTAGATATCCTGGGGCATTTACGCCTGCAGTTACTTGTAGATTAATAGTTGCTAGGTTGATCATAATTGTGCGAAGTATCGTGAATGCAACTTGAATCTTTGATGGCAATAAATGTAGATATTTCTTGTACATTATCATTATTATCGTCGTTATAGAGTATGTGAATATTACGGAGTATATAAACTTCTTAGGATCGTCTGAGCTGAATGCACAAACTGAACATGTCAGAATAACAAATGGTGCGTAGTAATTTGTTGTGTCGGTTACGACCTCGTTGAGCAGATCCTGTCTCGACTTGCAGTCTGCTAGAGGCTGGTCATGGTTGTTATAAACTCTTGTCCCAGACTTCATTGGAGTAGGTAGTTCTAGAAGATTTCGTTAAACATTTATCCTTTTAACTGAAATCAAATTTGGAGCACGGTATAATTTTTATAGACACCTTGCTCGGAAGATTTAAATTTTAAGACAAAGTGTCCATGTACAGGCATGAACCTATTTAAGATCGATTCTCAAATTATATTTGAATACAGCCGCTCAAAGTTTGACAGCACCAGCGGTAGACAGCCAAGCATCTAGAGCATTGACCACAGGATATAGTATTCAAATAAAAAACAATTTAGATCTGCATTTCACATTCGTTTGTTCCTACTCGCTAGTATTGTAATCTCACAAACAACCAGGAATCGACACCGTCAGGATGCAAGTATTATTGAGAACAACAGCCTAATTGCCTTCAATTTCAAAGAATATGCATTGGGGCTTGACACACAACAGATTACAAGTGAGACAATCGATCTAAGAACTCACTTGTTGCCACAAAAAGTAGAGGGGTTATGATTGGCTAATTGTGAATGGAAATCAATGAGTTACAATATTAGGATGAATGAGGACACAAATACAATTAGTTTACGTAATTCACATTGAACAGCATCATCAACCACAATCGGCGCACATTTTCAATTTCTTCCACATTTGATTTGGAGATGGTGATTTTCAGTAGAATCAGTCCTGATCGAATTAAATTAGACATCATTTATAATTGAACAATACAAAGCCAGCAACTTGTTCGTATGTAGAAGATAAAACCATCAACAACTCAAAGTAGATTCGATGATGGATAATAGAACTGTTGAACAAGAGCACTGGTCAGGTCTTATTTGGAAGTATAGATGGAGAGTCAGTTCGATAAGACATGTCATTCAATAAAATTATCTTTCAAAATATAATTCACAAACTATAAGTTATTGAGGCTCTAACTTTGCTCTATCTTTTTCATCAAAAAAAGCGAAGAAAACTGCTGATGGTTTATGACCTACTATGAATGAAATTTACAATTTTTATTATAAAATAACATCAGGTTGTCTAAGCCTTATGACCAGTACATGTTCCGGCTGTCTTCGTTGTGCCACGAATGGATGGTTCAAGTAATGCTGATGCTCGCAAGAATTCCAGAAATGTAAAAGTAAGTGTAAGATACACAAATGCAACACGGCACATGATAAATATGTGTAGCCAAAGGGATAATTACGCACGTAGATCAAAAATAATATACAATAGCTGTGCACGAACCATGGCAAGTAATTCTTCGTCGTGCTAGTGTTGGAGCACATGACCATAAATATTTGAAATATCCACAACAGACCACACTATTGATTGTTGTTAGTATTAAAAGTAAAGAGTCGAGCTTACAAGTAGGAAAGACAATCGTTGGTCATCGAACATTTGTTGGCCCAAGTACATGACGACACTACGAAATGAATGAGTTTGCTTTATAAAAAATGAGATTTTACCCTTTCATCACTGGGAGAAATATTAAACAATTGAATAAATTACAGAATATGGAAGATCGAAGGAACGGTAATTGAAGACCTTGAATAGAGAATCGCTGCAGCGAAACTTTCATTTTTATAATAAAAAAAAACAACATTTTACTTACGTATTAGTCTCAATGCATTAGTTTGAGTGTGTTTTAATAAAAAGTGAACAAGACAAACTGTGATGACGTATTGTACAACAATGCTCAATTTACTCCATAAAATAGAGTCCCATTCCGTCAATTCTTCTTTTTCAAGGTACTTTTTCTCTGCAAACCCCAAGTTGTACATTTCTTGATCTGATACACTGTACATTACACCAGAGGCGTTTCCATAACGGACGAATTGATTTAGCATGAATGTATCATAACCCACTAGTAGGGCCATCATATAAGTATGAAAAATGCTTGTTTCGGAACTACGTAGAATTAATAAGAGGGGCGAAATCGCAACTTACAAGCACTCGTGGCTCCACGGTATCTTTATTGTGAGCATCTTAATGTCAAGCTCCTCTTTCATCGAACTCGTCAAATATAAAAATCCTTTTTCTTTTGAATATGCAAAAACCTGAGAATCTATATAATTGTAAAAATCTATCAATCATTCGCAAACCATTAAACGTTGATGCATATTCTGAATCGACATCAAGGTTGGATGAAATTATACCCTCCACGTATATTTTTATAATTCGGTGACTTTTAGTAAGGTTATGCGATTGTATTAAATCTCCAATGCACGTGTTGTTGTCCATATCTCGTATAATTCCATTTACATGTGCGAAATGAAGTGTGCACCATAACACAAACAACATGAAGGCAAGCCATAGTATTATCCCCTCTATGTATCTTGTTATCTTCACCGATCCAGCAAATATTTGACGTAGTATATGGGTGACATCGAAGTATTGATGTGAAGAACCTTCATGTTCCATTTTATTGTAATGCAATGCGGAGAGGCCGGAAAGCGCTAGTTCCTTCAAAATAAGCCAATGTGGACGAAGGTGCGTTGGTATCATGACGAAATTCAGGATTGGTGAATCTTGTAGTTTAAATGATTTATATCAAGATTTTCTAGAAAATTATTTTTATTCTGCAAGTAATACCACTAATATCCTCGTCACCTATTCTTCTGGAACTGCATCCTATTCCATTTCATCATATTTGGCCTTACTTATCGCAAAGTACGTCGTGCCGTGCGTAAGTTGCTGTACATTTTGAATAGCATTCACTTCATCATCAACAAGTATAGCGTCTTGAATCTTGCCCCAATTTTTAACTTGTACGAGCAGATCATCCATCTTCTCCGGAACATCAATTCTTACTCCCTTGACTCCTCCAAAATTCTTGACGTTTATCCATATCTGAGATTGTTGACTTGCATTTGTCAAATTTGCATCCTCACCCAAAATATTGTCCTTGACATTTAACTGTAAATACCATCCACCCATTACAGCCTTTTCCTCGGTATCAGCTAACTTTGGACAAATCCATCCACAATATCCACCTCCCGTCAAGTGCACCACCTGATTTTTATTTTGAAAATCAGATGAGCCGTTACTTTGCCACCCATCGTTTTCAAATGCATCGTCGACACAGAAAGGTGTGTTCCTTAAATCAATAAGAGCCTTCCCAGTATTAGAATAAGGACCGCTGCAATCGAATGCACAGCCATATGGAATAGACGTGGTCGCAACATGTCCCCTACCCCTATGATGTTCACAATACCCTGTTCTGGTAGTGTATGTAAAGTCGTTGTTTTCAACAAGTAACGTCTCAGGGTCCACTCTGATTTTATGCCATACTGTTACTACTCTGCTATCATTAACACCCCGATGATAGATTGTTTCGTAAGTGGAGTAGTTTTCATAGTCAAGAGTCACATAGTATTTCCCCGGGAGGCCTTGATAAAAAGTGTACTCGACAATTGTTCCACTGTCTTTGTCACGTACAGAAATATTTTTTAGTCTGTAATTATCTACAACCTCTTTTAAATCGGAGGACACGAGCCTGCATTTAGCCCAAGATCTATCGTCATCAACAATGAATAATAGAATATACTCGATTACATCGTTGGGTACCATGATTATTTGAGAATTGCCTAGTCGTTTCGTGTTCACTAGAAGTTCATAACTAAAGTTGACTACTTTTGAACTGGACTTGTAACAAAATTTGAAGACAACCAACAGAAAAAATGGAAGAGAAGATGCATCCCGTTACCACAAATCTATTGTTGATCTCATTGAAATTGCAATGAAAAGAAATTGGAGAAGCCGCACCTTTTGCTAATATAAAGAAAAGAGCGATTTACCGATCGAACCAAAATCATATAAATTCATTGCAAATTTCTACCACTAGCAGAGTAGATTCTAATCAAGGTTAAGTTGATTCATAAACAATCACTTTTCTCATGAACCGTCGTCTATTTTTAAATATGTCAACCTCCAAACGTTTTTGGAAGGTGAAAGCTATTTTGACGATAGCAAGAACCTGAACGATTCCCACGCCGTTTCGCGATAGATAGCTGGTGTGAATATTCTCATAACATTTTTCAATGTTGACCCTATTTCCATTGTAAAAAAAATCGATTCATTTCAAGGCCAAATTGGTAGAAGTGACAACTGAGACAGTGAAGGTTGACTTTTAATTAAAGCTTTGGATATGGAAACCCACAGTGATAGTTCATTCCATACATCAGACAACAGAATTCCAGATAGAATTCCATTGAAAGAGCCAGAACAGACTCCAGACACTACTACCTTCGGAATGGACGGAAATAGTTCAAAAATTTCTTATGAAGATCCAAATACTACAATCAATTCCTTACTAAATGACTCAATTTCCCAGCCAGACAAGGATGAGAACAGTGTTACAAAGGAACAAAACTCTCAACTCTTTTCCACACCTAATCACCATGACGTAATTAATGAATCATCCCTAAAATTGCTAGAGATAGAGCAGTATAGAACGTTAGCAACTACCCAAAGTAATCTACAATCTAACATTTACATATTTTCTCAAATAGTTTGTCTGAGCAATGTTGTCAGCCAACAAAGCAAGGAATTGAAGAACCTTCAAACAAAATACAATCAGGTCAGCCAAGTCAATGAAGAGTTGATGGATCTCAAAACAAGGTACCAAGACAAATTCGGAAACCTATACATGCTCTACGCCGACCAAGTCACCAATAACAAAAAATCAAAGCAAGAGATTGAAGACCTGAAACAAAAAGTTCACATGTTACAAGTACAAGCAGAGGCACTATTTGAGATCTCATCAAGACTAAGCGAAAAGCCAAGAGAACGTGACATTACGCCAATAAATCCAATTACCATTCCTACCACAAACCATACCGAACATAATCATCAAGATGAAAATGATGATGATGATGATGATGATGGACATGAAGATGACACGTATGAACTACCTCCACCTCCACCAAAAGGCGTCAAGCGCAGGCCAGGAAGGCCAAGAAAAATATCAGTGGTAACGGACAAAACAATTAAACGCAAGCCAGGAAGACCAAAGAAATATCCAACCCAACCGCAAGAAATCATTCAAGACCAAAGACCACAAAAAAAAATCAAAACATCACATGCATCCCCATCTCATGCACCCACCACACCAGCACAACAACCAACCATCGATCTAACGTTCGATACCAACGATCTAGCACCCCATCACAATCCGAACTACTTTATTGACTTTTCTGGATTCAAAGACACGACGCCCAATTACAATAAATCAGATCGACAACATTTGAGAAAAATTGTGCATGAGATGGGCGGAAGAATTCACGTGGGAAAGGAAAGAGAGGAATACGATCAAAAGATAACTCACGTGATCGCTCCGCCGGGGACCCGTACTTTGAAAACATTAGGTGCTGCGATTCAAGGAAAATGGATTCTTGATGCGAAATGGTTGTTGGATTGTCAAAAAGCAAACAAGTTCGTCAGGGAGGATGATTATGGATTTAAACATGAATTGTGTCCATTCAACTTTAAAACTGTTTTTTTGACACCGGCGTTCAAGGAGGACGTTGGAGAGAAGAATGTAGGTTATTGTGAGAAATTGATATTTGATTATGGTGGAGGAATTAGGGTGGAGTTGGAGGAGGATTCGGAGATCGTGCTCATCTCAAAGAAGGAAATGACTGACTGTGATGGGGATAACATTCGTATGAATTGGGAGGAGACTCTAGAGTATATATATCCAAAACAGTTTGATTAAAAATGTTTTAATTAATTTTATTGTTGTTCCATATTTTGAAACCATTGCAAAAGTTGTTCTTGATTGTTTGTTGAGTGTTGATTGAAATGTGTGTTGAAGGGATAAGAAGATTGTGTTAGTGTACCATTACACATCCAATTCCAAACTTGGTTGATCCATTCATCGTCCTCTTTTCTTTTGCGATCTTTGAGATTTGATTCTTCAATCTTTATCCTTGATACGTTCAGTTTCTCAATAACTTCTCTTAGTTTCTTTATGCTTTCGTTAGCCGCTGTTTCATTGTACCGCTCAATTAAAATAAAGTGACGTGCTACTGCCGAGTTAAATTTGTTTTGAGGTTTTGTAACCATGTTACAAAAAATGCAGATTGAACGAAAAAATGAATTTAATCATTGTTTGATTTGACAAGTTTTTACATTATAGGATTAGCGACGTTCCTCCGGCGCAATAAGTGGTTGCTGTGTTTGATTTGTTCCAATATCTCTAACAATTGTCGGCTCATTGATGATATTGTCCCTTGTTGGGATGTTGGATCTGAGCAAGGTAGATTCGTCAAGGTCCTTGTCATTAATTTTTACATAAGCATCTCTACCATCATCTTGCAAAACCAAGCAACTCATACAAAAGAAAGCAGCTGCACATGCCAGAAGCATTCCTAATCCTGCTCCACCTCCAATTGCATATTTTGAATACTTTATGATTATAATCGATCTCTTTGCTACTGCTCTTTCGCCACATTTCAGTCTTAACGGGAATTGAACGTCAAATGTGATCAACTCTTTACTATCTATTAGGATATCTGTTGCTCCATTTATCTTGACGGTCCCAGCTGGTGTCTTTGCTTTCACTTCCCCATCTTTGAAGTTCCAAGATCTAGGAAGCACTACTGATATTTTGTTATTTGCCACTGAGTTAAGATCAGCTTGCTTTGCTTGTGACCAATCTAGAACATTAAGGTTTTTAGCTGAGTCTGCACTTAAAGAGCCCGTGAGAGAATAGCTAAATTTAAACGAGATTGTATCAGAATTAAATTCTTTGGATAGCTTGAAGCTGAACTTAATCTCTGATCCGTTAATTGAAATGTTGGACGTCTCTGCTGACTTTTTTTCTAAACTCGTCACTTTAACGCTGCTTGGCTTGACGTTCGGTAATGACGACACGCTTCTTGTCATTGTATATATAACATCGTTATCTAGCTCATCTCTGAAGTCGTACTCTATGATCTCTGTTACAGATATACTGCAAGGAATTTGATCAGTCCCATTCTCGTAAAGTTTAATGCGGGTTCGAAATGATTCAATGTTGTATTTAGGTGTGCTGCGTGGATCACAATAAACAAACAATGTTATCGCAAGTAGGACCAATAAACTGGGTAGGTTCATTTCTCTTTAATATTAGACCAAAGGATGTATTAATATGGAAGACCCAATCATTAAGTTTTGTAAGAAGACAGGTCATTTTATAACTGTTTGCAGCCTTCCTAATTTTGAGCATTGCCTGTAACACCTAGTGGCTAGGGCTCCTATCGAAACAGTTTGTTTCGATATTTCTTTTGTTTCGTCTCTTTCACTTTCGTTTCAATTTCCATTAGAATTGTGATATTATGAACGAATGGACCTCTAGATCGTATCATCGTGTTCTATTTAACAAAAAAACGGCTTATCGCATCACACACGATTGCGAGACTTGGACTCGATCAGATTTAGTATCGTCATCTATCGCATCTGGTGTAAATATGAAGGAGCTGTTGCAGCTATCACGTCGAAGACATTTTCCAAGAAATGGAGAAAGAATGAAATATTATTAATTTACAGCTCTGTGAACAACTAATACTTTTATTTGTTACTTTTGCTTTTAAAAAATAGTCTTCGAGATAACCTTCATCTACCTCACTAGTATCATAACAATCTGCTATATGCTGTTTTTCTTTCATAAAATAGATTATCGGATGATCACAAACTATAATTCCCAATTCCTCATTCAAAAAAAAGGTGTGGGTTAAATTCGGGCTTGCACCTCAGGCTACAATGCTCATAACGAATACTGTTGTTAATGTGTATCTTTCGCTGTCTTCTTATCTTTTTGTGACAATAACGTACAAAATCGAGGGAAACGACTGTATAGTACCGCATCCCGTATACGCACCACCATTGATCGTATATAGTGTTTACACAATTCGTCGAAAAAAAGGCTACGCATCTTGTTTTAGAACGTGGCTCTCCACAAATCTTTACAAATTCTTCACAAATTACAAGCTACCTAAAGTTCCATAAACATAAACTGTCTTAACATTCGTCAAAAAGTGAGTGCACATACGCTCCCATATCTGTGTGTCAGTCAGGCCTTTTGATGGATCGGATTGTCGATGAGATTACCTCCAATCGGATCTTGTTAACCAAGAAGTAAATTTAGGTCCTCAATGATTTTGTTGTGATTAGGCTGATGTTGATATTTTGTCCGAATTCCAGAATACACATCGTTCTATTGATAAGTTACTATTCTATAGTCTAACCCGCTCTCTTTTTCTTTCGCCTTTTACTTCCGAAAATTTCGTTTGTGTTCCATAAAGTCCTTCTTTCGTTTTCGTTTCAACAGAGTCGACTTTTAACGAATCCTATTTCAAATAAAAAAGCGAAAGTGTTTCGAAAGCTTTCAATAGGAGCCCTACTGCTAGTGGCCTACCAAATGGAAGAAATCGAAAATTTCAAACTTTTACAAAAATTCATGAAGTTCAAGTACCACCAAAATATTGAACAATATGACAACAATAGTCTGTGAGTGCAATGTGCCGGCAAAGATGCTAAAGGTACTGAAGGAATCAGAGAACAAAGGAAGACACTTTTATGTTTGTGCAAAAGCAAAAGAAGGATGTAAATTTTTTCAATGGGCGGAAAGATCTGAGGCAAACAATATCACCAGTAAAGACTTATTCAAAGATGACCAACCAAAACATAACGCAACATGTAAATGCGGTTCTGAACCTGTGCTCCTTAAAGTAAATAAGGACGGACCCAACAAAGGGAGATACTTTTTTAGTTGTGCCCTAAAATCAAAGGATAATAATGGCTGCAACCATTTTGAATGGTGTGACGATCAAACAATCATTAGCAACGAATTATCAAAAAGCAAAAATAGTGTACGTCATTTTAAATTGATTGAAAACATTAACAAAACAGGGTGCCAGCAAAAAAGACACTTCAGACACACAAGTTGAGGTAATCTCTCTTGACTCTGTTTCGATCACAACAAGTGACAAATCAATAATATCAGAGTTGTTGAAGATTGGAGCAAAGAGGAGAGAAGAATCATTTATAGCACAGCTCGAAAAAATCAAACAAATTCCAAAAATTATGACGCTGATACCTGGTTACACGTTATCAATGATCAAACCATTACCGGAAGTAAAAGTTGATTGGAAGAAGATTCCAAAAGTACTTTTAGACTCTCTTCTTCCATTCCAAAAATTGGTATGTTGAAAAATGTAGTCAACTCTTAATTATTTAGGGTGTGGAACATGCAGTGCAAAGAAATGGTAGAATTCTAATTGGAGATGAAATGGGTTTAGGAAAAACAATTCAAGCCATCGCCATAGCAACATATTATTTCGAAGACTGGCCCATGCTCATCATTTGTCCTAGTCAACTCAGACAAAATTGGAAGTGCGAAATTCGCAAGTGGATGACCTATGTGAAGGAGGTAACTAACATTTCGCACCAAGTACATTAATATTTTGTAGGACGACGTTACTATTATCGAAAATGGAAAATTCAACGATCTGACCCTCATCAATGTGATTAGTTACGATCTAGTATCCAAGGATGATGTACTTTCTAAAATCAAACCCCATCACTTTCAGTTCGTCATTGTTGACGAATCACACTTTATAAAGTCCTCAGGCGCAAAAGTTTGTTACAATAAATATAAGTCCTTATCTAATCACTATAAAAATAGCGTACTCAAGCCGTCTGTCCACTCATTGAAAAATCAAAACGATGTGTGTTATTGTAAGAAAAGTCAACCAACATCCACTCACAATCTTTCAGATCAGGTACTGCCACACCATCCAGACCCATAGAACTATACACTCAAATCAAACCCTTGTCACAACTAAAGAACTTTAGCGAAACAAGTTATGGAGATAGATACTGTGAGTCCACATACAATCCATCAACATCATCCAACTATCAAGTAAGCACACACAGTCCTCACACACATTTCTCACTCAATGTAGCAACGTTTCTTGAGTCAAAAATACCAAGGCGCTCAACGACTATTAGAACTCAACTTGATCCTTTCTAGATACATGATTAGAAGATTAAAATCAGAGGTCATGTCAGAGTTACCCAAAAAGAAGAGAAACGTCACAATGTTGGAGTGTTCATCCAAGGACATGAAAGAATATCAAGAAAAGTTCGGAAGCGATCCAAGAAAGATGGACAAGAGCAAATTAATGGAAATGTACAGCGCAACAGCCAACGTGAAGATATCACGCGTACAACAATACATCAAATCACATCTCTACCACATCAAACAAAAATGTTTGCTATTCGCTCATCATCGTTCCATGTTGGATGCCATCGAACAAGTCATCAAACAATCCGAATGGGATTACATTAGAATCGACGGAACGACGCCTGCAGAGAATCGACACGATTTATGCAATACATTCAAATCAGAGTATGTGAAAATTACATCAAACATTTCGCTCACCCATTACAAAGTGACAATGTACAATTTGCAATTTTGGGATTAACAGTAGCGGGCACTGGCCTCAACTTTGTTCCCTGTAGTTGCGTAGTCTTCACAGAGCTGAGTTGGACTCCTGGATTACTACTCCAAAGCGAAGATCGTTGTCATCGAATAGGCACCAATGCGTCATTCATCGACGTTCGATATTTGATTGCAAAAAATACATGTGATGAGTACATGTTCAAATTAATTCAAAAAAAGTTAAAAGTAATTGGAGAAACACTCGATGGAGAGGGAAAAAGAGCAGGAAATGGTTTGTTCGATAATAAACAATCGAGTCACGATCGATTTGTACCTGGACAACAAACATTGGAGCATTTCATGTTTAAAAAACAACAAAAAACACCTCCTGCTGAAAAAAACACTTTGAAAAAGGTTTGTAATTATTTTTTATGCTTTGTTTTTTATAGAGGTGTTAGAAAACTAGTAATGTACCATTAAAAAGTGAATCGGTGATTGTAGTGGACGATGAAGATGACGACGACGATGTAATTGTTAATTCTTGTGTAATTAGTGATGATGATGATGATTTGTATCAGTCATCAAAAAAGAGACCTATTATAGATGAAGATGATGATGGTTTTGATTGGGATGATCACCCTTTAAAAAAGAAGAAGGTGATGGAAGATGATGATTGATAGTTGAGAGAGGTGACATAATAAATTATTTTAATTTTTGGCTCTACTCCTTTGTATCCATTCATCACTGGCGTATATGCCAATGTCGTCTCTATCTTCTGAACTATTGTTGTTGTTGTTGTTTTTGACAAATCTGTCGGCAATGTATCTGTCTGATGATGGAGTTGGTTCGTTGGTCACAAAGTTATATCGCATTTCTTCTAGAATGTTGACGGTTGATCTTGAACTGAATAGACCTTGTCTTGGGAAGCTTTCTGGGTCGATTTTTGATACAAATTCTACAGAGTCGGCTTCGCTGTCGCTAAAGTTATCATCATATCTTGGTGGAGTTACTGGATAATCAACCAAGCTCCTATCTTCATTATATTCTGGAGAGTAAATGTGCTTATTGTTGGATTCCATTGCATGCTGTTTTTTAGCAGGTGTCGTCTGAAATGCAGGTTTTGGAACAGGTCTATCTAGGGCTTTGATCTTATCCCGACTCCTCAATCCAAGCTGTGGGGGTACTGGCTTTGTTAATCTATTTTTCCATCCAGCGCCCAGTGGGACATGCTCCTTCTTCATTTCACGTGCACTTCTTTGTCTAGCTACAAACTCTTCAAATCCAGCAGCCTCCTTGACAGCGCCATCTTCCAGTATCTTGCTCATACTTCCTAATGTGCTAGTAGATACCTGACCCAGACTCGTCATCGGGCGAAATGAGCACTCATCCATTTCTTTGCGTATGACCGCAGCTCTCTCATGGTCCAATCGTATCTGTTTTTTCCTTTCCCATTGTTTGCTACGATCATTGAATGGCTTCTTTGAAGTATAAGCTCTTTTTGGGGACCCTATATTGACGTCTGGAGTAAAAGTGCACTGTTCCATTTCCTTGTATTCTAAATCATTTCTTATGGCCATCATCTTGTCCTTTTTCTTCTTCTCTTGAGATGACCAAAAGTGGATTCTAGTATCCAAATTTTGAATCTTTCTCTGATGAACCATCTCCAAAGATTTTTGATTCAAGAAGGGCTTAAACGTGTATTGATCCACTTCCGATTTATGGGGTCTGTTAGTAATGTGCCCACCCAATAATCTCTCCATTGATGACTGAGGTAGTCTGGAAGCGATTTCTTCTGAGACAGGATTAATAATCGGATAGTGCAACTCTTTTTCTCTTTCTATAAGCTTTGACACTATTTCCTCCTTCTTCTTTTTAACTTGCTGATCTTTTTTTAAAATCTCATCATGAATTGGTTTATTGATCGGGCTTCTGGGAGATTTTATGCTCCTTTTTACTAGCTCCTGCTCTTCTATTGCTTTGTTAGCGTCAATTAATCTTTTTTTCTCATTTATAGAAAATGACTGCATGTATAATCTGTCCGTGACGGAACCATCCCTAACAAGCGCAGCAGCATGTGGAGTGATCTTTGGAGTTGGGCTCATAATCTTCTCATACATCTCTTGCTCCTGCTCCCTTAACCTATTTTGCCTCTCTAGCTCCTTCTCTTGAAGATAGTATTCTATTGGCTGGTCTTCTTGTCTTTCCTAAATACATTAGTATCAAGAACAAAGAATACTTACCCTAATAGAATTTACTAGCTTTAATGTCTTTTCATTCAATTTAGGCTTGTAGCTCCCCTCTTTTTCCATCTGATTTACTCGCTTTGAAATTAGACGCTGTTCTCTGTTCTCAGCCCATTGCTTATTAATTTCTACTACATCAGATCTATTAGGAATCTCTTGTCCTCTCTTAGAAATGATTGGTGAATACGTATAAACATCTCTCTTCTCGACTCTGACAGCCATTTGCTGCAAGCGATCTTTTCTTGCAGCATTATCCATCTCGAACCTATCCACGAAGTTACCTCGCGGGGATAGATTCTTAGAGTAGTTTGTAATTTCGGGCTGAAAGGTAGGAGCGCTGCTCTGATCACGTTGTTAAAATAAATAAACTTGTATGATTTACCGTGTAACTATCTTCGCGCAACTGATGTATATGTTCATTGTACATTCTTCCTTTTTCTAATAGCTCATCCTCGATCGGTATCCTCTTCTTTCTTGGAGACGTTTTAGGAGATTGAATCTTTTCAGTAAAGGACGATATTCCGCCCAATCCAAGTATTGTTTCTGCTTTGGATATTACTTTTTGTGTATTTGTCTGTTCTCCAAATTGCTCTGAATTATTTAATTTATATATCAATAAGGTTGTTACTCGTGAAAGTGGGCGTGACGTAAGCGCTGTCTGTAAATGGAACACTGTCCGATACTCGCCTGCGACTTTCTGCAAGTTTCTCATTCCTTATATTTGTTAAAGATTATATCTTTTTATTCTTACATCTGCTTCATAAAGTCGTCATCCTCTTCGACTTCACCCATTACCGTTATATGATCAAATACGAAATTCCATTTATGGCGGGGCCAAGTGAAGTTGATCAAATCTAAATACTAGCATATATCAGATTGATGAAATTGCTTTTGTGATAAAACATGTCGGATGCTGTCTGGCCCTTGTCATAGACATCTGATGTCTTTAAAAATTAGTATTTCCTCCGTTTACGAGCAATTCCTTATTTGAATAGTTCGTAGATTGACTGTAGTTTTTAAATGTTCAAAAGCAGACCCCAACATAGTACAAGCATACAAAATGATAACATTCCAACTGTAACAGTTGAACGAACCAACAACAAAGAACATTGCATATTCTATATAACAAATGTTAGAGAACCTCGACTTCTACCAAATCAAACGTACTATTATGAAAGTGGAAGGATAAGTCAGTTAGATAATGATATAAGCACTTCCAACTATACTAGTATGTACAAAGCAAACAAAACATTGGATAGAACATCTGAATTTCTTCGAGATGTTGAGGCGAGAATGCAAAAAGATAAGGAGGATTACTTACGCGTTACATACAATATAGCTACCCCCAGAAACAAAAAAAGAGTTCTAAAAGTATTGGAAGCAAAAAATCAAACACTTTTAAAATTTGAACATTCGTTTCAATCTCCAATGTTCAAAAGCAACCCAGAATCTCCCAGAAGACTACCAAAAATTAAGAGTCCACGAAAGTACTCAAAAGACGACATCAAGTTCTAGTGTGTATAAATAAATATTGTAAATTATATCACCCAATCAACTGTCTCAATCCTTCTCCCGCGTTAACAAAAAACATCGTTGTGATCAACGTGAACCCACAAACATGGCCGACACAGATGGACAAGAAGAGAAGCTAATCAACGAAGAATATAAAATCTGGAAGAAGAACACATCATTTCTTTATGACCTTGTATTAACACACGCACTAGAGTGGCCCTCACTCACGGTACAATGGTTCCCAACAATAACAACGTAAGTTATCAACCTTTATCACAGTGTGTGAACCATATAGCAAACCAAATAACTCTGTATCTCAAAAAGTAATCCTCGGCACACATACGTCTCAAGCGGAACAAAATTATTTGATGATTGCAGAAGTGAGGTAAGATGCCCATCAACATTTCAATCCAACAATATATACTTAGACTACCAAACGATGAAAATGAACTTGACTATAGAAAATACAATGCCTCAGGTGACCAAGCAGGTGCAGCCACGGGGCAACACGCAAGGGTAGATGTAGTTCAAAGGATCAAGCATGACGGCGAAGTCAACCGCGCGCGTTACATGCCCCAAAACTTTAACTACATTGCCACCAAAACAGCTTCGGGATTAGTCTACATTTTTGATTACACAAAACATCCATCCGTACCACAAGAGGGCGGTTGCGATCCTCTACTTAAACTAAAGGGTCACAAAAAGGAAGGTTACGGTCTTTCGTGGAATCCAAGAACAGAGGGACGCATCGCATCGGGAAGCGACGACAAGTTGGTATGCGTATGGGACATTCAAGGATCTCTAGTCAACAAGGACGCGAAGGGAACCGAACTAGAGCCAACGCTAGTCTTCTCCGATCACGGAAGCGTGGTCGAAGATGTGTGCTGGCACAAGCATCACGATTCGATATTAGCCAGCGTTGGCGACGACAAACATTTACGCATCTGGGACACTAGAAAGGAGAACAATGGAAAGCCATCCGAGAGAATTCAAGCACATAACGCAGAGGTGAATTGCGTTGATTTTGCGCCGTTCAGCGAGTTTATTCTGGCGACAGGTAGCGCCGACAAGAAGCTCAAATTATGGGACATGAGGAATTTGAAACAAGAGTTACATTCCATGGAGGCACACATGGACGAAGTGTTCAGCTTGCAATGGTCGCCATTCAACGAGACCATTCTGGCATCGTGTGGAGCCGATAGAAGGGTGATGATTTGGGATTTGACGAGAATAGGAATCGAACAAAGTACCGAAGATGCGGAAGATGGACCTCCTGAGTTATTGTTCATACACGGAGGACACACCAGCAAGATTAGCGATTTTAGTTGGAACCCTAACCCTGGGCAAGAATGGGTGCTTGCAAGTGTTGCTGAGGATAATATTCTTCAAGTTTGGGAGATGGCAGAAAACATTTACAATGAGGATCCAGAAGATGTACCCGTGAACATGTTGGAAAATTAAATTTTTAATTGCTTCATTTTTAAACTTGTTTGATCTACTTGGTTCTTTGTGGAATCTGTGTGTTGGCTCAATTGTTTGATTCGAATGTTACTTGAGTCGAGTGCTTGATTCATGGTGTGTGAAATGACTTGTACTTGATGGAGGGATTGACTCAATTGGTTCAAATTGTTTTGTCTGGCTGTTGTTGCTGTGTTGGTGGTGCGTGTTTGGTTGATGAAATGGAGTGAGAGGTCATGTAATGTTTTTGGTGTGGTGGACTGTGATTCGATCAAGTCGTTCTTTAAAAGTAGTGCGCTTGTTATTTTGGGTAGTTGGTCGGAAATGAGATGAATTGTTTGATCGGCTTTGGGTGCCCCGATCGTGATTGTACATTGACATGGTGTGTGTTCGTCGTCCATGATTGATTTGATGCGTTTGTGGCGAACGTTGATGAGGACCTCTCTTGTGTTCAGATCAATGACTTCGAGATTATCTTTTCCTATTCCTAAAAACTTTAATTCAACTAACATGGTTATGAATATTAAAAGTGGAGCACTTACAGTTTTTGTTGTTGCCCTTTAATAATACTGGAAAAGTGTCTCTATAATTGAAGCCCAACTATAAAAGTAAGTGAGGATGATGATTTTTGTGACTTGCATTTCTTGTGGTCTTCATTTGGACGACATCACCATCTTTTGAGGTGTTTTGAGCATTTTTAAATGTATACAACGGGTATGTTACAATGTTTTGTACAGAAACTTCAATAAGTAGCTGATTAAAAAATTAAAATACCTCCAATCGTTCCCATCCCTCTTAAAAGTCTGTTGGATAACGTCATGTGATTATCAATTTCTTCTAACTTCTCATTGATTTTATTTTCGGTCTCTTCTTGTCTGGCTAGTGACTCGAGAGCACCCTCTCCCTTCTTTATAGCTGAGTTAGTATCTCTGACCAATTTTTCCGACCTTTCGTCGACATTTGTATCAGTTCTTGCAATTCTCTCAACTGTTTTCTTGTATAGTTGGGTATACAAGAAATTTATAATCATATACGCCTCTTGAAGGGAATCAAATTGGCAAAAGTAAATCTACAAGCTTATATAATAACAGGATTACGGTTGTTCTTACATCTTTATCCACAGTTTGAACAAACAAACTAGAACTTAGGTATCCATTATAAATCTTCAAGTCCTTAATGTCCTCGAAAAAGATAAATTCCCTCTCTGGGGCACTTTCGTTGAAGGGAATTTGTTCAAAGTATATGCCGCTCTCTATTATATACAAACATCCTTTAGTGGGTAGTTTGTACTTATGTATACTACAGTTCATCATAAAAACAACATTCTCATAGTTCATCTTTTTTGTTTGAACTTTGTTGTAACGAATTAGAGGATTCTACCATCATTGAGAACTTGCAATGACTTAATGTGTTTTACTTTTCTTTATGTTTTCATACGAATATGTGTTGAGAAAATGAATGTACTTGCTAGTGTTGTTTTGTTTAACAAATGCGAAAAGTTGACCTTCAATTTCCCGTTGACCACAAGCAAAGTTTCTAAATGGCAGCGGCGAAGAAGACGAAAAGAATTTTGATCAAGATGCTCAGTGCAGCGAAGACAGGATTCTTTTATACAACGAGCAAGAATACACTAAACGTTGCCCGAAAGTTGCAATTGAGGAAATTCGATCCCATGGTAAATAGACATGTCTTGTTCACAGAGACCAAGTTAAGAAGCGGAAGATAAAGAAATTCGTAAAATTTTATTTGTATTAAAATTCATGAGCAGTGTGATTTGCCCAAGTATAATTGAGTTACTTTTCATTTTCACCCTCTGTTTTAATTTCTCGAACAAAATTCTCAAGCTTTTCAAACACATTACGACCAATTCCGTGTAACCGGTGCTTGATTTGTTAATTGTAACTTGAAAGTAAACAAATGTACCTCCGAATAGTATGATTCGTCATCCAAAAAAATAACAATGGTGCCAAAGTTAACGCAACCACCAACTACAGACGGTAAAAATCTAACATCTAAAAGCTTATCCAAAGTGATGAAAGTGACACTGACCTCTGATCCTCCATAACTCAACATTATCTACTGTTCCATTTATTACTCCAGTCCGAATCTCGATATTTCTTGATGTTATCCTATATTTGTGACCTTTCAATCTAGCAATTAAGCCACCTAGAATACTGGGCTTTCCTTGAAATATTACTTCACCCCTCAGTGGTTCTTTGAGCAGCGTGTTCATTTCAACGGTCAACTAATACGAGATGACGTGACATTACGATGATATTTAAAACTTCACACACGCAAAGACAAGAAGAATAAAGAAAATATTTTTAATACTGTTTACTTCTTTGACTTCTTTTGTTGAACCTTACGTAGGTAGAAGGCTAGCTCAGGTCCTTCAAGGATGTATCCGTCTGATCTACCAACTTGACCGGGGCGAGAAGCAATACGGGCCATTAGTTTACCGGTTGGGAATTGGTCGCGTAATAATTCGTCAAGTTCGTTTCTCTTTGTTCTTCTCTCGTCAATCTTCTTCTTTCTGTTTTCTGAAGCCTTCTCCAATAAGTCTTCCTTCTTCTTTCCTAGAGATTCGGCATAGCGGTTCTCATAGAATTGTCTGAAGGGGGTGGCGTCAACCAAAACAATAGCTCCCTTGACAATAGTCTTGGTTCTTACCAACTCGTTGTTTGAGGCGTTGTAGACGACATCCAAGATACGGGTCTTGTGTGCGATACCCTCAGATCCCCAGGCGTAATTGCCAGAGTTTAGTCTCAAACCACGGACCTTGTAGTTACCTCCACGAACACGGACCAACTTAATCTTTGTTCTTCCAAGTTTAGTGTTGGCGGGTTGTCTGCCCAATTCGAACTTTCTCTTCTTTCTGTGGATCTTTCTTCTACCTCCGGTTGCACGTCTCTTGTGCAGGTTGCTACGTGTAATACCTAATACATGTTAATATTTGTTTGTACATTTAACTCAGCACAAAAGAATGTCATGGTCATTTGGTCGTCGTCATTATTTATTCAAGTGTGGAAAATACGTGTGAAATGCTGTTGTTGTTGTGTTTAATTAAAAAGGTGAGTGTACCAATGACGCGACTGTTGACCATGGTGTTCGCATTGTGTGAGTTTGCTTGTGTGACATACCCATTGTATGGCTTGAGTCTTTTTACTTTTGAAACGAAAAGATTATTTTTCTTTTTTCACATGGCCCTATTATTCGATTGGGAGATGATTTTTACAATTATTCACTGGGAATTTTGATTAAAAATTTAAACAACGAACAAGATTTAAATCGAGTGATGTAAGATTGTATAATAACAATACCGTTATGGGCGCATTAGCGTGCTCCTTCGATGATTCATTGAACATGTGGGTACAGTCCAAGATGTTTGGTTTACCGTGCTTGTGTGGATTTTGATTGTCAAAACATGTTAAACCAGATCTACACGTCATGGGTTATACTATTCATCTGTCTTGCTGTTCTACTAGTTAGCAACAGTCCAATTGGAGGTGAATATTACTCTGGTTTATTATCAAAGTTTGCATGCTCTGTAACATTTATGGTCATTGCTTTTGTGAGAAACAATTCCATCAACAACTCCAACAAGGATTATGGCAAATACATTGTTATTGGATTATTCTTTTCTTTAGTAGGAGATGTACTTTTGGCAGCAGGAGACTCGGACGCTTTATTTATGGGCGGTATTGCAGCCTTCATGTTAACTCACTTCCTCTACATTGTTGCGTTTTTGTATTTACTGAGAGTTCATCATAGACATAATACCGCAAAGTACACTCCAATGCTATATGTCGCCATTTTGGTGTTAACCTCATCATACTTCATCGGATACAAAATTATAATTCAGCAGATTCCTGACACCTTCCTGCCATTGAGCTATCCATACATGTGTATTATTAGTGTAATGGTTGCATTGTCCCCAGCCGGCAACCTTCTATCCAAACCAATCTCACTTCAACAAATCAAATCAAACATTAAGAATGCGACTAGAGACTTAGTAGGCTACAGAGGAGATGCACAGTTCACAGAGGGACAAAAAGCATGGCTTCGACTAATTGGTTCCATAATGTTTTATCTGTCCGATTTATGTGTTGCAAGACAAGCATTCATCCAAAAGAGCTTCTATAACAAACTAATTGGACTGCCTCTTTACTATTTTGCTCAAATGATAATCGCATCAAGTATTTAAATAAAATGTTTTTTAATTCATAAAAGATGCTCAAAATACTGTTATCAATGCAAATGTTGCGTAAACCAAAAGTACAGGATAGGTCAACAACCATCTTTGCTTGTGCATGTGTAAATGTGCGACGAACATTGCTGAAGCGCTCCAAGTGCTCCATAGTACTGCGACCCATGTTGAGATGAAACTAATCCATGACCAGGCCTGAGTGGCAATAACAACAGGAAGCAAAGTAGTCATTGCTGCAAGAAACACCATTGGAAGCAAACCATAACCGAGAATTGATATTGTGTGTTGTATTTCGATATTCCTCTTCTCTCCGCACATCAAATTTAACAACAAGTAGACACCTATACATCCAACGGTTCCCACTCCATAAATGTAACCGAAATGTAGTTTTCCTCTCTAAAATGGACGTTAGTCAATAAGTATTGTATGAATTACCAGCAAAAGTACAAATCCCAATGCCAAACAGAACAAGAGTGGACCAGCCAAGTCCATGTCATCTAGAATGTGACGCAATTCTGGTGTTTCGTTCCCACCGCTTCGTGAGACTTGAGACGAGAGTCTTCTAATTCTGGAAAAAGGGTTGAGCACGAACATACTCTTCTTCCAGACATCTTTAAAGTTAATTCCAAGCTCTACTGTATAAATGTACATTATTAATTAATGATTTTACCCTCTAGTAAGGGAACTTCATCGACAACTGGTTCGTAGCTAGTTGGGGCAACAGGTTTGTTGATGGGAGCAGAATTAGCAGACCCACCGCCAATCATACCCATTACTGATCCAAAAATACCCCCAGAAGGTTGGTTTTGTCCCATGTTATTGTTGTTCATTATTCCAGGCGCTGAAAAGTCATCAAAGGAATTGTTTCGTTGAAATTCATGAATTGGCGATGCTCTATCGTTACCAAAGCTTAATACAGATTTGCGATTTATGTTGTTGGACATGTCTATTTAATGACGAATGCGTTTCCACCAAGTTGGTCAACTTCAACAACTAATGCATCTTCAGTCCAAAAGTGATGGACAATAAAAAATGGATTCGGGAATATATGAAAGACAGTCTCGAGAGCCACTATAAACGAAAACTAAGTACTTCAATTACGTTCTCCCACGACGTAGTACTGGATTACAAAGCAATTTTGTCGGCTTTATCGCAAAAGTTTGAGGATAGATACGCGCTAACAACAACATCCTTTCCTGATATACCGAAAATTTATACGCAAAGAATATTCAATAATAACGCAGATTCGTTGGATGTTAGACCGTTATTAGAGATCAAGGACAGCGAGGGCGAAATAAATCAAAGTTATTTGGAAAGGGAGTTGGCACATGTCATAAAGAACAACAAAGCTACTTCCATCAAACAGACAAAGTTAAAGCCACTTTTGGTAATTTCATTATAGCAACTCCTAATAACACATTAGACTGATTTTACCGAGAGTTTATTGGAAACAAGGTGCTCAATGTATCCAGTTATGCACAAATTTCACGTTAATCTACGATTCAACACTTCTTCATTGATATTCAACATTCATCCGCTCGTCACCACATTAGGTACTTTTTGGTTATTAACGCTTCTCATAATAAAAAGACTCAAACCACAATGTAATTAAAAAAATTTTGTTATGGAAGATACAATGCCAAGACATTGATAGAGAAGCATATTTCTTGCTTATTGTCAAATTATTTTTTGAACAAATTCTTTTGGATCTGTTTAGATGTGATATAATAAGAAACCAGGTAAGTGTCGGTAATTTGTTTCCAATTTAATGTGTTTCCATCCGTAAAGGTCGACAAGACGATCAACATGTTGAAAAATAATTCCATTACAAATACTTTTCAATTACAATCTGCCGGCTTGTTGTCCACTGAATTTATTGCGGATCAAATTATATCAAGTTCTAATATGTTGTCCGTGCTTGAGAGTTATTTGCTTCCAACCCTTATTTATGAGCGAGATAAGTTGGTTAAAGACATCTCTAATAAAGTTGAATTCGGCAATATAAGGCAGCTCATGAACATTATAAGAGGTTTCAAAAGCCGTCAAGAAATGTTACATTATTTAAGTAAAAAAATAAAAACAGAAAACGATCTTGATCTAGTTCGTAAAGCTTTGTTGCTATGTCATGTAGAAAAGGAATCTGAAAAATCTGTTTGTGATGATGGTCAATTTGAACCTATGCATCTCAGTTATGTTACCCCAACCATAAAAGACATGTTTCCGGTATTAAATGTGCATCAAGATTATGGTCATCAGTGGCTGTCCGAAAAAATACAAGAGCATTTAAAAGAAAGGCATTTAAAGAATCGTGTTGTATGTTTAATGTGTTTACAGATGTATTTCTTACATGTTTAGGAACTTTCCCAAAGCAGACGTAGAGTGATACGTAAAACGAAGCTCAAGGAGAGGATCAAACATGCCCATAGACACTACCATAACTTATTGAATGTTGTACCTGATAATCTTCGCAATAAATTATTGTCTCATATCTCAAATTATATAACAAAGAGCGACGCCGACATCGAATCGGATTTGGTCCAGTCATTACAATCACAGGAATTTGTTTTTGTAAGCCAATCTGACTCTAATTTCCACAGAGCCTTGTATTTTATGAGGCATGATGATAGTTTGATTCATCAAAGGGTCGCACGATACAGAAGAGAATGTCTGATAAACAACCAAGATATAGATCACTGCACTGCAATGATTCGATATTGTGATCTCGTCACACGCTATAGGGGATCCAGTCAAGTCATTAGGTGTGTTCAGAAAATATGTTATCAGATTAGAGACGAAGCGTAAGCTTTTATATTACTTAATATTTAAATCAAAATAGTGTGCGTGATAATCGTAAAATTGTTGACATCAAGTGGATGGTGAAGAGATCCCAAGACATGTATGAATATGAGATGGATAAGCTTTCGTTTAGAGGAGTGGACGTTAAGCACTTGCTGTTTCCATTCGTCAATACAATAGCAAGAATGACACGACTGAAGAAGTTGTTTTTAGATATAATGTGTGGCACAAGAAAGCAATTAGAGATGTTACAAGAACAATAAATTTTAATTAGATGTGTGAGGCTTGTATTATGAAAATAACTCTTGTATGGGGTCAAATGCTGTTATAGTTGTATGTATATCCACATTTTCATGTTAAAGACAAACAAGGGAATTGATGTTGTTTTGACATTTGACACGCAACACAACATCGGTCCAATGAGCCTTAGGGTTGCAAATGCCAAGCCACAAAGGCAGGACAGCACATCTCTGGAGTTGGAGTTGGGCAAGTTGACAAGTAGAAAACTAACGAACAACAGTGCACAAAGCAGCAAAGGTATAGTAACACAATGGAATACAATTACACAGAACGTTGCATCCATAATACTTCGCTACTGTACTCTGTATGAACTGTCATCCTTGTGCAGTTTATCAACAAAGTGGAAGAAATTCGTTATTGTTCACTTTTCGGAATCTATTGAATTTGCTGAGGACGTGAAAAACTTCATTGTCGTGTCCAATATGGGATTGATTTTGACGTTGGACTCCTTAAGAATCCAAACCAAAGCCCCCCCACCAGCGACATCGGGGAAGAAAGGGAAAGTTAAGGAGGACCAAAAACATACCGAAAACATTGAACACATCGACCACAACATCAAAATACTGGACAATTTACACAAACTATGCGAAGCGAGCCTGCAAAAGTCAGAGGACCGAACTATGAACAGCACTACGTTCTGTGAAATTTTACGTTTGCTTAAATCCTACATTATCCCACATTTCTCAAGAAGAATGATTAACAGTGAGTCTTTTACTTTAGATAACATGCACAAGCACGTTGAGTTGGACCATTTTATGCCAAGACCATATGGAGCTAATCAAGCTTATGCATCCCTATATACCTTACATGCCGTATTGTTGGCAAATTTTACACAAAAACAAGAGTTCACCCTCACATCCCAGCTTGCGTGCACTATGATTGCAAGGAGATTAGTTCGCACTAAACAAACTACGCCAAATGTAACATTGTCCCCCAAGTATTGTAACCCTCTCGGTTTTGTTTTCCTGTAAGTTTAGATTTATCATCTTCTTCTTAACAATCAAAGACATGAATTATTCAGAGAGGTAGAAAGATGTGTTGATAGATACGAATTCATTAGTACCGACAAGAGGGAGGTTTACGAAAAGATTTTGGGATACTTTAAGACTCTTACCATGGATCCATCACTGGACTCTGTAGAGGTAACATTCGATGCCGATGAGGATCGTCAAAGAATCAAGAAGGACATTTACTTTTTTCATGCGTGTCGTTGGCTGGCTCAATGTAGGGCGACCAGAGATTTAGTTCTTGGCGGTAAGAAGTGGTCAAGTTCAGACATTTGTGCACTACTTATCTGTTTAAATTCGTCGCGAAGCATTACCAATGTACCAAACTCTCCAACTACCCCAAGCTCAATACGTCATGATGCCACACAAGATTGGAAGCCATTAAAACTATTTATACCAAGCGTAGTTGAGTTGGAGGAACTTCAGTTCGTGGCCGTTCAAAATGATCAACCCATCAGTGTGAGTCAGCATGGCAATGCTTCGAATATTAGACATTCTCGCAAGAGCGTACATTTACAATACTTGGAAGGCAACCGTAGGGTATCACGTAATTTAAAGGCTTTGGACCTGAGTTTGTCGTCAATGAACCCAATGGACGTAGACGAAGCACTTTTACAGGAAGCAAATCAATCATCCAAACAAAAATCTGCGCTCAACGCACAATTCATTCGTCGCAGTGTACATTTTTCTCTACTAAGCAACGGCAATGCATCAGTGAGTGCTTCGGACATGCGAATGGCCATCGACGAGAGCAAGCGTATGAGCAGAGCCTTGGACGTCCAAACCGTCCACTCACAGTATACAACCAACAGTACCGTAGCAGGTGCCAACCTTTTAAGCAGAAGCTTGTTCGGAAGTAAATTGGACGAATACATTATCAAACAAAGAACCAGAACAATGATTGCCGGCATCACATCACGTCACCTCCAACAATGGCCCAGTTGCACCAGAGAAGTAGCCATGGCCAGTCTAAACCCAACGGTCCTCAACAATGCATGGCAGCCACCTCCCCAAATTAACACTTTAATCCTATTGTTTAGTTTCAATTTACCTCCGCCTAGTTTTGATGGATTGTTCCAATTGAAACATTGCCTCAAGAATTTACAAGTCAACGATTGTGAGTTGAACGGAGTCACCATTCATCAAAACTTTATAAAGGTTTTGTGTGAATTACCATTCCTGGAGTGTTTGACCATGACGCGCATCAGCATGACCAAAGAACATCACAACGGGTCAGAAGAACAAACGACGGGTTGGAGTGAATTCATCGACAAGTACGTACAAGCAAGCGTTCCCCTAAAGGACCTTCGCATCATGGAGTGTAGGATGAGGATCAAGGAAGTGCAGAGTTTAGTCAACGTCGTCAAGGAACGATTCAAAACATTAGACAATTTGGAATTAAACTTACGAGGATTGATTATCGATGACCTAAGCGCCCAACACCAGATGAATAATACTTTGAACGAGGGAGTGGTGGTGAATGAGAATAAAAAGAAGAAGAAAAAGGAAAAGGAAGATTCTGCACCGAAACATTTAATCAATTTGAATACGATAGTGGATGATTTGGTTCTTAATGGAAACTGCAAGAAGATTTTTGCGGATATGGGATATGAAGAGATTGGAGCCAATCATCTGCACAAAGACAAGAAACAATGTGTATTACAATAATTTTCTATTAATAAAAATGTAAAACTATAATCAACTTGTGTTTTGTTTTGAAGAACTTTCAATGAACATGGGTGCAAGCATTCCGAAGATTGTGATTCGTACAGAAGTGGGAGACATTACTGGTCATCAAGTTGCCTCGTCAAAATGGAACTTTTCATTCAATAACAATAGTTTCTCACTTACTGGACCATATGGACCAACCGGAGAGGTTGAGATTTTGAGCAAAGATGGACAGACACTTGTCGCTGAAAAAGAGGGGGAACTATACAAAGCTGAAATATTCACATACAACAGCTCTAGTTGGGGATCTGTATCAACAAAACACGTTTTACATTTCAACATTCGACAGATGACTGCAAGTTTTACAGAAACAGTTGAGTATGACTCTTGACAAATATATTCCTTAAATCATATTTCATCTTTCTATTTACATTCCAACATTGCATCTATTCTCTTATTCGGTTCTCCACACTGTGTGCAAACATTTGTGATTTGTAGGTTGTATTTCTCTTGATTTAATAAAAAGGGTCAGCTGTTAATACCAATCGGTGGACATTTAATAGTCGTAACATAAGAGGTAGCCACTGTCTCTAAGAAGAGTTCTAGCCAATGCATCATATTTAATGAACTAATTTTGATTCAAGAATCGAAGGGTTTAATATACGCAAATTTCTTGATTCTTCACATTTCTTGATTATGGTTTACTAATCTTACAATGAAGTAACCTCCTTTGTCAACTATAATTAAAAATAACCTCTGTGGAAATAAATCAGTTCTTATGGTGTTGTAATTTGACGTTAGACAGCTGACCAGCATAGTTATTACAAAAAACAATAGTCTACTAGAACCATACACTCAATGAAATTGAAAGCAAAGGGTGCAGAAAATGAAATATGAACGCTTTAATACTGGCCTACATTTCTTTACAAGGTATCGTAACGCGATATATGCATAATGTTCTGAAATGGTCTTACGCCTGACCACTATAGGTTAAAGACACCTCATCCTCAGTTCCAAACACTGTTGGGTCAGGGTAAATTCGTGAGAGGAAATCACCTCCGTAAGAATAATACATTAACAAAGTCGGTCTATGATAATCGTCGGAGTAATGTTGAGTGTAATAGGCGCTGCTAAACATTTGAGGACATGCATTTCCTCTTCCCTCTGTGAACAATGCCCTTAATCTCCTTATTACTTCTGTAACATTTTCTTTTATACCTTCCATCTTTTCTGCGTTTTCATTCGTGTTTACTGCGTACATGCCTTCTTCGTATTCTTCCAAATTAGAAAAATAATCAACATCTTCATTTGGCGGGAAGCCCAGTACGTCAAACGCTCTTGTAATATACCCGCCGTCCAAAAAGCCTCTGCCAGTTCCTACACCCTTTTCATTTCCTCTTTGCTTCTCCACAAAGTCATTCCCTTTGTAATATCTGGCTGAGCTGGATACCTTATCGTAATGATTACAACTAATGTATAAATGTCCAGAGGTAGGAAGATTATTCAAATTCGAGGTAAAAGTATCAGCAAGAATGGACAAATCAAATTGGCATAATAAGAAGTCTGTGAATTYTTGGGGGTAGGAGTCAGGTACATGATACTCTTCGGTGTCGAAGCGAGAGATTGCGTTAGGGCTGTCCTCTGGGCATTAACGAGAAATTTGAAATGCTATATGATTGAGGTTCATATAGCTCCTCCATCCGTCTGCATATCCTAGCAGTTATATTCTGGTCCGCACCAGCTTCCTTGGCGGCAGTGGTAATTTTGTTTAATAACTCCTTCTTCTTATTTAATAATGGAAGTACTTTCGTTTTTATTCTACTCTTGTAGTCATCCACCCTTTCTTCACGAGTGAACAATTTTGCGTTAATGTCTACGAGCAACAGTAGTTTTTCATAGTATTCATTCCCTCAAATATTTCCAATAAATAATCGACGATAAGAACACCATAATCAACAACGAACTACCATTGCACTTGTGTTACAATAAATTTAGTTGCATTTCGTTAATTAAAAAGATATAGATAAAACTGACAACTTGCAAACCAGACTGATATGGTGGAAGAAGTTTGAACCACCAATTGATCAAAACTTTTTGAGGGTTTGGAGGAACCGCGGATCAGGGTGCAAATGTATAGCACGTCTGGTACAAGATCGCTTGGTTTCCACGGCCAATACGAAACAATTTTAAAACAACTATGTAAATTGACTCTGGACTCTAACTTGGTTTAACAAGACCACACCAAAAAGTGACTTTGGAAACTAAATAATAAACACATTTTCTTTTATTCGAGGTTCACAAAAGTCTTTATGCAAATGGATCTACAATGTCTTGTTCATCCTCGCTTTGAACGTCCTCATTATCTTCACTTGCTTCGCTCTCACTTGACTCGCTCTGAGTGTCGTCTTCACTTTCATATTCTTCTACGTATCCCTTCTTTTTTGTTATCCTCACAACCTCTCCATCATCGTCTCCAAGTAATTCCTTAAGACTTGCACCCGTCACTTCAACGTTATCTTCAAATTCTTTAGCCTCGTCCTCCGCCTGTCCTCTCTCTATGGCATCCCGTACCTGTTCCTTTGCATTCTTATCGTACGCTAATTTTCTCTTCTTGAGACTACTAAAACGATCTAACGCGTCCTCGCTCTGATCCCACCAATCACCTCCTACTTTGTCCTTAACTTCCGCATCCTTGGCCCTCAAACTCTCTCTGAGCTCATCCCTGCTGCTGACTCTTTTTTTATTTTTCTTGTCAACCACGCCGACTTGTTGTAATTCTTGTTTGAGTTCGTCGCTGACTTCAACCTTTGAGGAATATTGATAATCGGTTTCTCTGGTTCCGCTGGTACCAATGGCTCCATCGTCCAAACAAATACTATCGAAGGGTAATTTATCCAACAACGATCTCACATTCCAGTCTTTGATGAACTTGTCGTCGCAGTATGGATTGGGCATGCGACTGTCGAACTTTGGCTCTCCGCTTCCAGGTATCAAAACGCTGCTGACGCCCTTCGTGTGGCCGACTCCCAAAATGTCTTCGAATGGACAGAATGAAAGCGATCCAATGTTTGCAGGCGTGTAATGTGTCAAGTATGGTTTGTTCAACGCTCCGCAGCTCTGGTAAACTACGACTTTGTTCTTGTGTGCAAGTGCCAACATTCCTTTTTGACTGAACGCTGATGCTTGTACTTGATGTGTGTTGATTGATTCTATACATTTGTAAGTTCGAATGTCCCATACCTTGACCGTTGCGTCTGATCCGCATGTCACTAGATAATTACCGGTTGGATCCACTGCGAGTTGTTTGACTGGTGCCTTGTGACAAAACATGCTGACGACTGGCTTGTGTGAAGAATCACGCGGCGTAACCATACTGACGGTTCCATTCGTGTGGCCTAATACCATGAGTGCGTTTTTTGGGTTTTGTGTCATGAAAGTGATGGGATCCATTTGAAGCGTTGCTACGTTTTCTCCCAACGATATGTCCTTGTATATGACTTGTGCTGATGCATTCTGACAAATGTTAGACATTGTGTGAAATGGTCAACTTACTGCTCCAACAAGAAGGAAATGGAAAGGTAAATAACTCAAATGATTCATCTTTTGAAAATCAATACAACGATGGATCTCCACTCCATTCTCGTCATATACATATGTGAGCGATGATTGGGCCACTGCGTACATGGAATCTTCCATCATCCACTGAATGGCTCTTATGCTTTCGTTGATGGTATGAACTTCCGATTTCATTTCAAAGTCTCTCCACCGTACGCTTGACAAGTAACCTCTCCTTCCAGCTATTAGCATGTAACGACCGGACTGAGTGAATTGCATAATGTATGGGGAATGTTGTGATAATTGAATGTCAAACACCTTTCTACGTGTATTCATGTCTACAGAGTCAAGAAGAGCTTCTTGTGTGAGTTGGTTCGTTGTGGTTACTACATCAGAATCATCAAGTTCAATTCCACTGTGCATGTTAATGATTTGAAAATTAATTAATTACGTTGCGATGAGTGGGACAGCATCACGAATGATTTCTGTTTGGACAAGCCCAATTTCTGCTTGGGCACGATCTTGGTCGTCGAAAATGGCATTTCTTACATTCTCCTGCCTATTCCTCTTTTTGCTATTGAATTGGAAACGTTTCTGAAATTGTCAAAAATGGAGCATGTATAAATGTACCTGTGTATAAATGTCGACCTTCTTTGTTGGTCTTTGATATTTTTCGAGTACACTCAAATCATTTTTTTGAATTTTCTTGTATACAAATCCTTGTTCCACTTGGTCGAGAATTGCCCCAGTCTTTTTTATAAATCTATTTCTCACATTCTTTTGTTTTGATTCAAATTCTTTTTCCTCTAACTTGTCTTCTTGGTCTTCTCTCAAAAATCTTTCAGCAGTTTCACGATCCTTCTCAGAGAGAGGCTGCATTGTGTATGATGCACTACTATTTACCGTTGCATTTTTATCCCCACGTAGAGGTTTCTTGCTCGTAGTGGCAGACCTCACCGCTCTTGGCATAATGTGTGTTAAATCAAATAATTGCTTGCAACTTCAACTACCCTTACAATGTCTTCAACAAGACACAACCAAACCGTGGCTCACAATACTGTGAAAGTACAGCCTGGTAAAGTTGCGAGTCTAGTTTCTGAATGGATAAATGATGATATTGGATATAATCCTAGGCGGGTTCACACTGATGAGGAGAGAAACAAGGCTCCATCCACTACTCAAATAAAAGAAATATGTAGACATGATATGTTGAGTGTTTGGGATTATTTGATATCTAATGTACACAATTCAAAAAACGTAGACCACATGAAGAAGAATTTACAAATGTAACATCCGTATTATAACGGTGACTAATCAATATAGTAACGGTAAAACTATACATGATCAGATTCAAAAGCAACGCGAGGCTCGTAATGAGCTCATTCAACGAAGACAAGATGTGAAAGCTAGAATTCAACAGATAAGAGAGGAGCTTCTACCTAAACTTGAACACCAAATTGATCAAGCCAGAACAAACCTAATCAATGACCAACAAGAGAACAACGTCCAAGTTGACTCTTTCGATTTCGCGGACAAACAGGCTTACATCCTTAAAGCTTATGAGAAGAAGTGTCGCTATAACAACTTCATACTGGAGGGATACAACAACCAAGTATTAAAAGAAATTCAACTTTTCAGCCAGAAACAAGACGTACAGCAGCGTGTACAAGACATTCTTAATGAATATAATAAAGTAAACACAGCAAAAGATTTAGTACCAATAGATTTGACCTCAAACGCTCCTCTTCTTCTCAAGTCAATCATTTCCATAAAAAAGTCAAAAGTCGAAGAAGGAAGGAGAGACGCGTATTCAACCGAAAAGTAATATTGAAATTTTATGCTTTTACTAACACTCAAAGTGAGGTCAAACATCCAAAGCTGTCAACACTACTACATCGAATGGCTCAAGAGCACATTGATAACTTTATCGAAACAGAGAAACTATTGAACGAATCAAACAAGATGGAAAAGCAGTTAGACAAGTTAAAGAACTTTTGGCATGAAAGAGATGGATCAATCTTCTCAACAGTCCAGCTTGACCAGTTATACGAACTTATTGACAAGGAGATGATTTTTGTAGCCGACTGCGCCGCCAGAAACATTCTAGAGTCCCACAACCAAGAAGTTACTACTTTGATTGAAGAATTGAAAAAGTACAGAGATGGACTATCAAGCAGGTTCTCAACAAAGAGTGAATTAGAAAAACAAATAAAGCAAAAAGAAACAGTTTATGAGGGCATGTGTCATACACATTCTCAAATACATAATGATATGACTTCTCTTATTCATGGATCCGCTCAAGTTGTTGAAAATCACATTAAACCTTTCAAAGACAGTCTTGTGTTAAAAGTAGGTTCCACGAAAAATTTGTTCTACAAGGAGCTTAAATTGTTTGAAGACCAGCCGCTGGTGTGCTCTTACGTTGATGAACAAAATATTAGACACAAAGACAAACACATGCTTGTTAATGCCAGTCAGCCCAAAAATGAAAAGTTTTCTTGCTTCAGGGAAGTAGCTTCTGAGTTGAACCATGCACTCTACAAAACTCCAGAGTCATTATATGATAAAGTGCATCAAATCACTAGAGATACTCTATCTATCGAGTCAAGTGAAATGAGACTAAAAAATGCTCTAGATTCATCTGTTCGTATTAATGCTAATCTGGATCAGGGACCAGAGGTTGTCGCCGATATTGTCAACAATTGTGACAAACTTGATACTGAAAAACATCAAGTGTGGTTGCCTGTTTGTAAAGAAATATTGTCAGAATGTCAAATAACTGACCATGAGTCTGAGATGGTACTGCTACTGAAAGAAGAATCCTTTTCTGTTCCTGCAAATAATATTGACTGGACTTTGTTAAATAAAAATGTTTAATTTATTTGTCAGACTTTTTATTTAGTTGGTCGAAAGCCTTTTCAAAGAACTCGCTCGTTATCTTTTTATTGTTAATGTCGCTCCTCAAACACATCATCGCTGCCTCTCTGCACAGATTTTCCAATCTACTGCCATCCCATCCTTCTGTTTTATCAACATAGTTTTTGATAACATTCTCTCTATCAAGAATAGGCACACCCTTACTTTTCACTTCCAAGATGGATCTTCTAGCAGATTGATCAGGAAGAGGTATTTTGATATGCACATCTATCCTCCCAGGGCGTAGTACAGCAGGATCAAGTAGATCGATTCTACTTGTAGCACATAAAACAATAACGTGTTGGTCGGCGTTGTGCTTAGATATTCCATCCATCTCAATCAACAAAGTGGAGAGAGTTCTGTCAGCACTCTGTGACTCACTACCGTCAGTCCCTCTTTTTCTAGCAAGTGATTCGAACTGGTCGAAAAAGAGAATGCAAGGACTACTGCTTCTAGCTTTGGCGAATAAGTTGCTAAGTGTTCTTGACGACTGCCCAACATATTTAGACATAATGTCCGGACACGTTACATTAACAAAATTGACGCCACATTCACGAGCAATGGCACAAGCTAGCGTTGTTTTTCCAACACCAGGAGGTCCATAAAGGAGTATACCTCTAGGCGGTGGTACGCCCAGTCGGATATACTCTCTGGGCTTCTGCAGAGGTAACAAGACCGAGACGCGCAACTGTTCTTTTATGTTGTCAATACCAGCAAGATCAGACAGCGTGATCGATGGTAGTTTCGAAGAATCGTCAAGACGAGTATGAGAAGACGGTTTAAAAGAGCGTATCAAACTATTACAATCAGCATCACCCATCAAAAACGACCTATTAACAAGTTCAGAAAGCCTTAACAAATCAGCAGCAATAAAACCTTGTGTGGCATCAACCAACACATTGGCATCAATTTTATTAATATTCGGAATCATGTCCGATAACAATTTCATTCTGGTCGCGGAGTCGGGTACTTTGAGTTCAAATTCATATTCAAACCGACCAACTCTACGGAATAAGGAATCTACTTGCGTAACCTTATCGGCTATACCAATTACAGTCACTTTTCGGGTATGAGAAAAAATATCCATGCATGTCACCAATTGATGGATTTGAGAATGAAGATCAAGAGCATTAAGTGCATCTATAATAATTATGGAGTGCTTCAATTCAGATTCAACACAAACATCAAACATTGATTTTATTTTAGAGGGATCAGCAAGAGATGGATCGGATGTAAAATCAGCATGAATGATTTTCATGCACGAACCCAATGTAGACATTAAACTCTTCACAAGATGACTTTTGCCACTACCACTTTCTCCAACCAATAAAATACCCGTTGTTTGAGTTTTTACAATGAGGTCTTGAATTTGTAATAATGTATTTTTGTAACCAGACGTAAGGTTGACAGAGGATTTGGAATCACTTGCGAGTGGATTTGTAATTTTGATTTTCGAAAGTGAGGATAAACGAAAGTTGAGCGGTTGTCCGTCTTGATCCGATTTGATTTTGAAGTGAATGCATTTTTCACACATGTAAACAATAAATAAACAGTCTAGTTGATAGACCACATCTTCATTAGATAATAAACATTCTTCAACATGTTTTGTGAAAATGTTGCCAAGTGGAACTTCCGGTATAATCTTTATTATGTTTGATAACTCGAATTGTGAGTGGTGCTTTAGCGTGTGAAGATAGATCAACAATGTCCGAGTCGGTGCACTCGCTACTTCAAGGTGAATGTCTAGTTGTAGGTTGTGCATTAAAAGCTCGGAAACACAAACAGATTTACTTCGCATGTTGCAATCACAATCTATCTTCGCCGCTATCCTCTCGTACTTTATTTCTTTATTATCAGAGCTTAGTTTTACGTGAATATATTGCCCAATCTTGAGATTATATTGCTTGATGGTACGCAAATCAAACCAAACCACATTTTGTGGATTGCCATTCGTCCCGTTGTTTGAGTCGTCAATAACATTAATTATGTTTCTTAGAATCCCTCTTTTTGAGTCGACACTAACATCAGACGGTGCACTTGATGCATTGCTGCCCCTCCTGTCGGGCTTCTTTTGTTTAAGAGACATGTTCTGATTGAAGCATATTGTAAAGAAAAATATTTTTATTTGCCTTCACCAAGAATGAGTCCAGTAGGTAATAGTGTAGGCTTCAGGGAACGCGGCTTTACATTTATCAACATCTCTAACAATTCGGCTTGTTTCAGACTTTTTTAATTCAATCCCTCCAAGTGACTCACAACCTCTCGGAAGACTTCTTGGCCTGTACCAACTTATTGGATAAATCAAACTAGGTTTTAGGATAATCAAATCATGTATTTGATTTTCTCCTTCAGTAATGCTTCCTTGTTCTTTACCATTAATTAATGTTTTTATTTCAGAGTACTCATTAATTGCCTTATATAACATGACTGGGCCTGTTAGATACTCCGCCCCATTTACACCCTTGGCCTCAAGTTCAATCATCTTGGACAGGCAAAATAACCAGAAAGGATGACCGGGTGTGCTAATCATCCAAGCATTGGGTACATTATGCTCGTAGTAGAAATGATCGCTCATGTAACCCATTATGGCCACCGGTTTATCTGAAGATGCATCTTTTATCGTGTTTCTCAAAAGATCTTCGGTTGGTCTTAATGACTCCATGTCAAGATCTGCATACACTCCTCCGTATCGATGCATATAGAGACATCGAGCAGAATCTGCTCTCATAACGCCCTTCGCGTAGGAATCATAAGTGCGAAGGAACCAGGGATAATGCTGTTTAACAAGTTCTCTGTTATCTTCATCTGTCCACAAAACATATTCCCAATCCTTGTGTGTTGATAGCCAGGTGTTTTGCCATTGTTTAAACAAATAGGGTATTTCTTTATTTTTCCATGATTGATGAATAACTTTAGGAACACCTCCAATTGCCTTCGAAATTGTTTTTGAATCCAATGGTACTGGTATTGATGGTGTGAAATGTATTGGAGAAGTATTTCTTATTGTTATAATGAAGGGCTTTATAAGACCGAAGAAGTATTTCACAATAGGCACTATATTAAAAAGTAGTAATAAACCACATGCCATCAAAATGATCTTTTTTTTTGATAGTTCTGTGTTGCTCTTCTTCATCGCCATAGGTCCGTTGTAAAATGGAGACAACCACAAATGCCCCACAAGAATCCACACACGAAACCACACAACATAATGGACAGCCGAATTACTACATTAATTTTCTTTTTGAATCAATACAAAAACACCCTTTAAACCGTGTTTTACGCACCTCACCAAATGAATTCGGGGTAAGTAATTTTGTAATGCGATTAATTTAACATTATACAGAATCTACCAGATGAAACACCTGTATTTACAAAAACAGTAAAGTGGTCACCAGATGGACTTTGTTTGCTATCGAACAGTGAAGACAATTTAATGAGATTATTTGAAATGTAAGTCAATTCTCAACATACAATACTTAACAACAGACCACAAACATTACTTACAAATCAGCAAAAGCCTTTTACTGATCCTTGGCAGAAATGCCTAAGCGTAAGCGAACCCTGTACAATTTATGATTTTAGTTGGTATCCATTCATGACGTCCACCGATCCAAATACATGTTGCTTCCTGACCACAAGTCTGTCACAACCAGTCCACATGTGGGATGCCTTTACAGGAAAACTAAGACAAGCCTATACATGCTACAATCAATACGATGAAGTGGCCTCCCCCTTATCCGTTACATTTAATGCTACAGCCGATAAAATATATTGTGGCCTCAACAATTCAATAAAATGTTTCGACACAATGCGACCTGGTGGCGAGAGCTCGGAGGTGGCTTGCGTGGAGAAGGTAGAGAAGCGTTCATCTGCAAACAAGAAATTAAAATCAAAACTTGTAGGTCACACTGGTATTATTTCATGTCTTGCTTTTAATAAACAAATGGTGGGGATGTATGCAGCTGGCTCTTACAATAAAAGTGTTGGTATTTATGACGAAGATCAAAACTCTCTTCAGCATTTATTAGACTCTAAACACAAAGGTGGGGTGACACATGTTTGCTTTTCTGATAATGGCAATATGTTGTTTAGTGGAGGTAGAAAAGATGATTTTGTTATGTGTTATGATGTAAGAAATTTATATGAACCCCTGTTTGTCATGTCCTTTGAACGTAAAGTTAGCACCAATCAAAAGATTGTATTTGATGTTGATCCTACTTCGAGATATCTAATGACTGGATGTGATGACGGGAGAGTGAAGGTGTTTGATCTATCTGGGGATGGATCTTGTAGTTTTGAACTGGATTCATCAATAACAAATACAAAAGATACCATCAACTCCACACTTTTTCATCCAAAATATCCTTATGTTGCGCTCTCTAGTGGACAGAGAAAGTATCCATTATTAAATGGAGAAGGGAGTGATATGGAAGAAGATAGTGATGGTGAAGAAAGTATGGATCCTTGTTGGATTTCAGTATTTGAAGCCTCATTCGAATACAGAGAGTATGATGAACAATAAAAATCAACTTGTTAAATTTTTATAAAAGATCTGTTATAATTCAATAACAAATTATACCAGCCTCTATGGCCCAACGGAAAGGCGTCGGGTTCGATTTTATGCAATGCCTTTCAAAATTATTTTTTGTTGGTTAAGTGGAATTGACTGCTCTGTATATTATCTAGGCAAATATGGAAAGGTAGCATCTTGCCCGTGTACCAAGCTCATGAGTCACACCAGGATCTACCAATGCAAATGCATCGTCAATCAAGGCTACTACAAGAGCACCAACAGCAACACAAACAAGATCCCAAGATCTTTATTCTCTGCGTCTATTGTGTAATATTAATAGCTATTAAACAATTTTGCTATAAAAACTGGAATAAATTATTGTAGTATTTTTAATGCGTTGTAACAATAGATCGCTTATTTGATCACTATATATAAATTTAACCATACCTTAATATAACTTTATTTCGTTCCGGTTGTGTATAAACAGGGTTTGTGAATGTATATCATAATCAAAACAAAAACAACACAACAGAATGAGCGACCACAAGAGAGTAACTGTACATGCAGCAGATGGGGAGACCAAGGAGTACTCTGTCAACCTAGACGGACACTTACGTAAACAAGGAGTAGATTTTTTGAATGAGCACGGTGGACCTGCCGAGGACATCCCAGACAAAGACAGAGTTCATACCAATTAAAAATACCAGGAAATAAACATGATTCTGCAACTTTATCTTACTTCTGCTCATGCTCTACCCAGATATCCTGCCACATACATACCATGTCTGGTGGCTAGTTTCGTCAATGTACTTTCAACATTCAACGTTTTTGTTATTACGGTCGTGTTATTTAGTTACACATTCGTAGTATATTGATTGTGCGAAAACACCACAAGTCTCACAACCATCGCTCACTTCGTTGGCTTATAACATTAGTTGATTTTGTTTATGACAATCAATGTTTTTGACTTACATCATCATACAAGGTACAGTATGGAACAGTTTATACTAGAATGCAAGCGGATCCTGATAACTTGTCAGATACACAACATTGGTTTGGATTATAATTAACGGGTGATTCAGAACCACTCTTTCTCCTCTTTGTTTTGCAGATTCAATTTCGTTTTTCAATTTAAATCTTGATGCATTCTATTCGTATCACCGACGGTTGATTTTCTTACGTCCTCGCAAAACTTTTGATAATTTTTGTGATGAATCAGTACTAAACTCCCAATCCGTTAATTCTTGTTCTCGGCAATGAAATTGTCTATGTTGCTGTATGACATTGAATTCTAATACAAAACCATAATTTTAATTTACAAAATTTGTGTGCTGTTCACAACTTCAAAATTATGATTGCTATGCAGATCAAAAAGTGAAAGAAGACTTACGCCATGAGTGATTGTACTAATCCACCTTATTCTCACTCGCCATAGTCAACTGATAGCTATCACTCCATCAATAATAGGAAACACTACCGGGGAAGCGAGAGCAAGACTTCCCGTTCGTGTGCCAATGGTGGCGTGCATTTTTTTGCATTCGCAATAAAGACCTAACACTCAAGTAAGCAACAATGAGCATGTCGTACAATACCTGAGTAGAGAAGCGCAAAAAATATTCTTGGGATACACTCTTTCAAAATCGAAGTGCCAATCATTTTATGATGAATCAAAGGTGATGCTAAAAAGCGGAAATAAACAATAGGAGTGGTCTATAAGAGAATAGGAGATGCTTGTACCATATCGCTGCTCGAATCAGGCACATGTCTTCCAAATCCAAAAGAATTCGGCTTTTTATTGGATAACACAAGTTTCGTTGATGGTGCTCTGGTGACGCAAACCGAAAATCATGACAAGGTGGCATCAATAATTACAAGAGCACTTGAGTGTTACCAAAAAGAAGAGGACTTTTGATAATGATTTGAAGAGTTTGGACAAATTAACAAGAAAGCAACAGAAACTATACTTGAAATTATAGATAACAATTGCTTTCAAATGTACAGATCAGATGTTAAACAACCTACAAAGGCCTTTCAAAGGATTTTGAAATCATCAAATGATAACTGTTTCCTTGGATGCGCAATTAATAATGGACAGGTTTTGAACCACAGGGATTATAATGACGTTAAACATGGCTCATCTCTTTTGATAAGTTTTGGTTGGTTGGTGCAGACGCATGCTTGCCAAAAATTGGTGTCCGTATTGAATACAAACCAAATACTGGTATTATTCTTAGTTCAGAAGCCTTGGAACATTTTATATCCGATTATGTAGGAATGCGCATATGTATATAGTACACTGCAATCATAAGCCTAGACGCAACCAAGTTCAGGATGAATCATTGCCAGTCAAAGTAGAAGAAATGTATGCGAGGTACATCAAAAAATTCAACAGATATGTCGCTGCACCTGAAATTAGTAGCTTCAACAGCAGTAAAAAACGTCCTCAAGAATTTCAAAGAAGAGAGACACTTTTGTAAGATATTAAATAGATTTTTTGAATCAACCTGGAGTGGCTTTGATGAACCATCTTTTTTGTGTCTCTCTTAATTATAAAATTCTTTTGTAATGGTCAAGAATCGAGTTTTCGTATGTATGTGTTGCGCCGCAGAAGGGTGTGCGAAGACTAAACATTCAGGAAGAGTGTTTCGGGACCATCACTCAGTAAAGGAACACGCGTTTATTGTTCCGTTTGGTGAATATAAAAAAGGGAGTTAATAATGGAGAACATTATAACAAAGGCAGATGTTCAACCAGGTGATATTGTCCACTTTGATGCATCAAGCATTTTGCATAACCTTGTAATACTAATTCAATTCGCGCTTGCAAATTTAATAAAATGCTACGGCTTTCAGCTCGTACTGTTTATTTATAATAATTGTACAATTATGACTAAAGTGATCAGGTCTTGAGCAATTTATCAAACATGCGTTTGCGATAAGTGTTTTAGGTATAAGAACATAAGGCTGCGGGACCATCACTCAGTAGTTTTCCCTTGCAACCTTGCGAAGAGCTGTTTCAACTGACAGAGTCAACTTTACTTCCAAATCCTTATAGTTCCTCCGAACCATATCAACAAACATTTTGCCATTAACACCTTGGTCCTTGAGTTATTAGTTAATCCACAATTAGTCGATAATTAATTAGTCAACTTCCAGTTAGAGCTACATCCCCAATGAATGAAATTTCGGAACAAACTGCTTTTTTGAGCCACTTATAAAAAATGACAATTCGTCTAATAGTGAACAGAAATGACAAACGAAGCAGAGATAGAAACGAACCATATGATCATGTTAAAAAGATTAGGTGTAAGTCACACAACACACAACAAAAGTACTCAACATGTTATTGTAGTGGGTGGTGGAGCGAGTGGAGGTGGTCAGCAGCAGACTCCAGAGCAGAAAGAAGAGCATAAGAAGTTTAAGCTATTTAATTCGGAAAAATTAGGTGTCTGGTTGCAAGAAAATGGCTTTGATGATGAAGTTGTTACAAAATTGATCAAAGAAAATAAATACCGAGGAGCAGGTTTCTCTATAATCACGCAGAATGAACTTAAGGAAGTAGGGCTTGCAAACGGAGATGTTGCTGAGATTGTCTCTATCTTTAGAAGTCAGCTTGGTATACAAGTTAATAAGGTATAACTATTATATTTACCCATTACTTGTTAATTAACCCAAAATAGAACTGAATTGAATTGAATTTAGTCTAATTAAAATTTGCTTTCATCGAATTTCAGTCCCTAACTATAGAAGTTGTAGTTATGATATTATATTTGATACAGGCATATGATGCTTTGGGACTCGTGTACATTGTTATTATAACAACACTTACCTACTACTTTTGGGATTACCCTGCTTCAGGTGCAACTATTTTGGCATTTGCTGATCAAGCGATCTTGGATGATATCAGACAGAGACAACTGGAGAAGAAGAATCAATTGTTGCAACAGCAACTACATCTACAAAATCAATGTAAGTCACACAGCACAAAAAGTACTCAACATCTTCGCAAGATTGCGAGGGCAAACTATGGAATTGAGAAATACTTAATTCAATCTTATTCACTACAATATCAGAGTGAGCAATAGTATTTGTGACTTACATTGGTTTGGTGTAGAGACATTCATTTCGCTCATTCTCGTTGTGACCTCATCAGTAGGATCGTGATGCATATTAATCGTAATAGTTTCGTCGTCATGGATAATTTTAACTTCTAAGAAATATTGATCATGAATAATGTAAACAACTTTCACACTCTTGGTGAGTAATTGCTTAAAATCACTATCAAACAACAAACGCTGTTGATTATTGCAGCACCACACAAACACAAAGGTTTCCTGCGCATCTAGTCTTTTGTTCCCAGATATAACATCAAAGGGGTCCATATGCCGAACCAAAGTTGTTAGAACTTGTTTCACGTTAAATTTATCATCACGAAAGACGTTGATGCCAGGATTCTTCATTATCGGGCGTAGAAGTTTAGTGACCTGTTGTTTGACGATGGGATTCGCCCATTCATACTTGAATACAATTTGATCTAACGGAGCCTCTTCGGACTCAGGAATGTTCGATTTGCTATAGTCGGTTCTGACTACGTTTTGTTTAGTGAGGTTGCTCGCAGTATCGTATAAGGTATTCAACCTGTTGAAATCATTGTCACACAGAATCATGTGGAGAGTTGATTTTGCTTTCTCGTCTTTCATAATAGCCCCCATTCTTTGGAAATGATCATCCAGTGTACCCAATGCAACTCCGGAATTAGAGAATAGAACTAAAAAAAGCGTATCATCTTTGATCGATCGCCACTCTCTCATGTTTATCAGTATTCTTTTACTTTTGCAGTGAATAAGAATAACTTCGCCCAATATTTGCTTGACTCCTGGCGCACCATCAGTTCGTGTATACTTTCAATGATTTGTTGATCCAGCATATTGTAACCGTTCGATATCGTTACTTGATCGAAAAGCATGGCTGTTTCAGGAATGGTAAAGTAGGAAAACTCAGGTGCTCTCGGATGTTGAACGGAGATTTATGTTTAGTGAACAAGTACCGTCCCGAGTGATTCAAAATACCGACGCACGCAGTCCGAACTGTCTCTGATTTAAGGCTGCGGAGTCCCTTGGTAGGTGTCCTTGTCTGATGCTGCCAAAAGTCATGGCCAATTTGGTCAAGCTCGTCAAACATAAATATAATCTTATCTGGTTGGCGTTTTAATGCATGATCTACAATACCACTAAACAAACGTGGTCGACTATTTCTTTCTTTCGCTTCCACCAATTTATAATAAAACAACTGATCCCAGATCACATTCATAGTGTCATTGTATGAGAATTTCATCTCCACGTAGATTATGGTGCATGGCCTTTCTTTCATAGTCAACCATTGAAAGTGTTTGATCATTGTACTCTTGCCGCTATGACTCGGAGCCGTATACGGTGGAAGGATCAGTATCAATAAACAACACTAATGACAATCTTCTTCCAGACTTGCTTTCCTGCGACGCAATTGAAAGGTGTGAACTTTCTGTTAGTGCCGGGAGGAGGTTCAGATTCAAGGTATTTTTCATGCATTTCTGGCATGAATGAAGTGTTTGACGTACGCATTTACTATTTCATAAAGTTTACTATTGTCGCTTATCAGCTTTTGTTTGCCTCACTTATTAATGATGGTTTTTTTGCTGACTTCCTCCATGTTCGAAAATGATGTACGCCTTTAATTCCTTTTGCGCCATCTTATATTGGTGGTGGATAATCAATGTTTAGCCGCGATCGCTTCATCTCCGCCTTCTGCCTCGCGCGGTTTGTTGTTTTCCGCTATAATTGATTTACCAGCGTTCTCCGTCGCGTTCAAATTGTTATCCTCCGACGCACTTCTTTGTTGCATTTGATTTAACAATTATAATGCTTGCTTGCACATCTGCTTCTTTTTGTCATAGTATCTTTTGTTACGTATGCTTTTTTTTATCACTCTCATAGATTTGTTGTCTTGAAGTTTGCGACATGGTGTGGGTGCAAAAGTCTAAATTGAATGTCTTGCAGGAAATTTATTTCGGAAAGTGAAAGGTTTCAAGCACTTGATAATGTCAAGAATGTGTGGGATAATTGTTGAATTTTTTGACATTTGACAATCAACCATAAATGTCTGCTACGCGTCTTCTCTCCCACACCAATGCCTCCAACAAGGCAATTATGAGAAGTGTGTTTCGTTCACATCATGAAGGAGACGATATTGTGGACAAGGAGGGATTACGAAGTGTACTGAAAGAGATATCTTCAAGAGTACAAGAAGAGATTAATACAAGTGACAAATCCATAAAGTCCTTGATGCTCCTCATGGACTCTGACAACAATGGCACAGTGGATTTTGAAGAGTTTTTTAAATGGTGGAGCAAATTAATTAAAAATGATGTGAAAAAAGTTGGTGGTGTGGTTGATGAGATTAGCACGCTGGTATTTTTCTACACCATGTTAATTTAACATTGAATAGTATGAAAACTACATTTCCTACGATAAAGATGGTAAGGGCTATTTGAACCACGATCAATTCAAGATGCTATGGGAGGATATGGGCAATGACCCTTGTTTCGCAGCAGAGGCGATTAATTATGTGGATGCGAACCACGATAATCAGATTTCTTTCCAAGAATTATGTATTGCATTTAATATTATATAAAAAAATATTTTACGAAGCAGTTCGCATTTGTGTTTTGTTTTAACTTCCCTCATGATCACGCAAATGGAATCGTGTTGTAACAAGGAATATGTGGTCAGACTCACAACATTCATTATATTTTCAACCACATGTTGATTGATATCTGTCAGTTGGCTTCACCATTGTCGTTTTTCTTGGTTGTCTTATAAAAACATCACATCATCAAAGTGCTCACCAAAATAAGACCACCTTGGTTACCTAGGGCTTCGTATCAAGGTAAGAAGCTACTTAAACAAACTCTAATTATTTTAGACATCACGACATGTGTTTGGACATCACATGTATAATGCGAACAACAGACCTTCTACATATACAAAAAGATTCCACACCAAATCAACTCGGGCTATCGGGCGTACAACAACCCAGGGGCATTCATAAACCATCTTTTCCTACAAACCAGACAGAAAATGCACATGCACTTGATTAATGTGCAGAGATCTGAGGTCTGATACTTGGTATTTCACACACCAAATATACTTACAGAATCAATAGAGTGCTTTCCTTCCGCGACGTGTTTTATACAAACACGGCCGACAACAAAACCAAAAGGAATTCTCATAAAATCAAAGTAGGACCTATCCCATAATTTGAACTAGCGTGTATCATCACAGTATTCTCCAGGAGAAACTCAACAAAATATTTTCATCTACCAAACTACCACGTCAACAACTTTGACGCTCGTTACAATGGTAAACGGTACCAGTTGACAAACTTCACATGTCTACCTCGTTCGAAGACTCCAATATTCTCACATGATCACTAACCATGGACACGCTCAACGTGAATTTTGGTCCATCCAACTACTCAATGTAAATGAAAATCTTTCAAAGACCACCAAATCACCCTTTACCAAACTTTTCCGCCCAGGTGATGCAACATTTTATGTCGGTCCATTAAACGCAGTTGACGTCAAGAAGGAGATTCGCTTTGCATGTTTCTTATGGATTCTGTCAACATCAACTCGGGCATTATCGATGCACGCGAATTCTTTGCAAATCATAGTTTTGAAATACATAAAATATTGAGTAGATTAGACCACATTGCATCCCGCCACATCAAATCCCACAGGTACCTCATGGTGTAAACTTCCACCGGTACCACTTCCAAACCGTCCAAATCAGATCCTAGAAAGTCCCTTTTTGTATCATTGCAGATTGCAAAGTTTGCAAGGTCAACAGATATTCCCCTGAATTGCTGCTCATCTAACTCAAAGTATGTATCACTGTCTGAATTGGTAATCTTTTTGTTTGTCTCATGTTGTGTTTGTTTGTTGAAGAGAGCATCAAACTCAGACCTTTCCATGGAGAACTTCTTTAAAGCACCTTTCTTAGTGTGTAGATGTCTTTTTACAGATAAATGTAAAAGATTAGGTTGTTCAAAATAAAAGTTCTTTTTGTAGCAGAAATTGTAGGTGTTGGTTTTACTTCGGTCACATAATTGTGACCCTCTGGTTGGTATATAAAGAACTCATATTTTGTTGTGTGGTGCTCCATCTTTGCTGGGATTTTGTATTATGTGTATCTTCGTCTATCAACACGACTTTCGACTCTATGCTCTGTCCTTCCAATCATTCTATTTCTTTTTGGCTGGAACAAAATATACCTGGAGGGAAAACATGACTGCCAGTAGAATTGGCGGGAGCTTGATTTGGCTAATTAAGTGTCGCATTGAAGGGGTATTAATAATTTATCAAATAGAACGAAGCTTACAAAAAATCTCTTTTCACATCTATAACAGGATGTGTTTTTATCCCCCAAGAGTCCAACCCGACAACCTCTGATAAAAACAATTTTAACAACTACCTAAATCCAAAAAACAAAACATGGATCCAAATACTGAACAAATTCAAATACAAAATCTCCCACCTGGATACATTGGATTCAAGGTATTCGCCTATGATAGAGTTCAAGATGCACAACAGAACTTTATTAAAAACTTATCAGATTTCGAATTCGGTAAAGCGAGACAGAGACGTTTAACAGACTCAATCAACAACATGACTGCCGCGGTAAATTGGTCCAACTCTATGCTGAACTATATTGAGGTCATCAATATAACCGAGACAGAAATTGGAATGCATAAGCAACCAGGTTCTTGGAACACAGTTAAGGTTATTTACAGAAGAAGGCCCCATTAATAATTTTTTACTCAAACAAACCTTTAATTCTTGTTAAAATGTTCAAATGAACTCAAATAAAAAATGTGATTTTTAAAATGAAGTCATGAATGTCATTGAGGTAGAACTTGAAACGACGAATTTAAACGGACTTTGGAATACAGTTAAGGTGATTTACAAGAAAGCATTGGCAATAAATTCATTTACAAATAAATCTTTAATTCTTGTTAAAATCAAATTCAAATGAACTTTATTCTTTCATTATATCATTCAAGTACTTGTAGCGGAGTTGTTGTTCAGCATCTATCAATGCCGTTCTACTATCCTCCAAGTGTCTAATTCTTTCTTCAAAGCTTGCTCTCGACTTGACCTGCTCTTTTGAGATGTGGTTCTTGAGTGAGGTAATGATTGGATTCTCATCGTAGACTTTATTATTGAGGTGATTAATGTAAGATATGGTTCCATCGCCGTTAGGTCTCACACTCCAGTCATGTCCTAATGTTCTCTCCGAAGCAATTTCTTGTTGTTCAAGTATGAATTGGTTCCACCTATGCTTATAATTCTCTTCTTCCTTCTCTATACACGATGAAATTTGTTTTTGTTCGTCTTGCACATTAATGTACATGTTACACATCTCCAAGTCTTGTTCGTGAAATGTTAATAAAGTGTTTCTTCTCCTGTTCCAACCGTTTTTTAACGTTTTGTATTGTTTGAGTTTTTTATGGTAATTCAGCACTCCAAGTCTACGAACGCTGTGACCTCTCATTACTCGTTGTAAAAGTAAAATGTCGGACATTTGTTTGGATGTTTGTTCGAGGATTGCTTCGGCTTGTTGTTCGTTGAGTTTGTACTTGTTCTTGTATTGTATGCGTCGGAACCATTTCTGAATCACTCTTGCGGAGTACTTTGCTGCGACTGTGTATGGTTGTAAAATGTTTTGTTTGTGTTGATGAGTAACTTGCGTATAGAAAGAACCAAGGTTTGCGTTAAGATTTTTGATTCTGATCATTAAGGCATTAATCAAAATGTTTAATTCCCTAAATATCTTTCTGTTTATAATCTCTGGGCAGTACTCTTTGTTAATGTACCTGTAAACTATTTGATCATCTTCCATGTGTGGTTTCACTTTGCTGATTACAGACTGAAGCTCTTTTAAAAGTAGGCGTTTTAATTTTGTTACAAACATTGCTAAGCTGAGCCACGGGCTATTTTTCGATATGATTGAGGCACGCACTAAAGCTCTTAGCGAATCATTCATAAAGTCATGTCCAAGTGAACGTGTAGATACAGTAAAATCCATCAAATTGGATATCACAGACTCCTCTGACTGCGTTGACGTTGTTCCATCTACGCTAAAAAATGCTTTGTATTCATCTGCTGAAATAAATTGAAAAGTTTGAACCAAGTGTACCGATTTGTGCTTTTGTATCTTCTACAAGTGGGAGCAGCGTGATTAGTTCCATTTCTAACAGTATTAAATCGACATTAAAATACTCGCCATACCACTTCTTAATTCTTCCCTGGAAATGATGCTCTCCGTCTCCCTTCTCAATTCAATCAATGAAGTGAAATGTATCCGCCCTCTTCTAAGAATATGAATTACCCAACGTATATCCTCTATTCGGGAGCAACATGATCTTGACAATGACGCCAAACGATATTTGAGCTCATATTGCATTTAGCTTACAACAAAACATAGGTCAAAACAATTCTATTATGCAATAAGTTATTTTACTTTCAGATACATGCTCACTATATTTTGAAATGTTTCAACTACTTCCTCCTCATTTAAAGAATTGATGACGAAAACTCTTTCTCGCAACGTTTCCTTCTTCTCTGGTTCATAAACCCGCTCTAGATACCGGTCAACCAAAAACTTGATGTTTTTCTTTGTTAGTTCTGCTACGGTCATATAATAACTGCGGTATGTATGAAGGGATGCTTTCCGTAGCTCTTGAATCAACGGTCTTTTTATTACAGGCTCCTTGATGCCCTCTCTGGATGTTTTCCTCTTCCTTCGGACAGTGCGTGATTGTTTTAAATTTTTACTTCGAACTTGGAATAATACCTCCTCCGTTACTTGATCAACAAACTCTTGCGTCAAGTTTGGTTGTTCTTGTAAACAAAGACGAGACCACAAGCAGTCCGCACCAGAGAGGATATACCATTCATAACAAACATTATTAACAATACAAACATCATTCGCATTTAAAAAGAAAAAGATATGCAGTATCATGTCTTTTGACAAATCACTAACAGTCCAAATCCTTTGTTTCTGAACAGCAGGCCTGAGGTCAGTTTGTGTTTTATTTCTACTTTTCCATCGTGTCAAGTTATTATTAGCAACATATGTACCAGTCAGACCCACTTCCGACTTTTTTGAAAAGAAACTCAAACGGTCCAGCAAAGCATATAGCTCTTCACAATCTCTCTTCAAGAAGCTTGATGGTTGTATTATGTCCTTCGATAGAAGATTCGGATAAAATGAATGTGGTAACATTAAATCACTTTTCTTGTACTTTGACAAAAACGGCGCACAGGTGAAAAGGTCGTTCCAAATTATTTTGTTCATGAATAAATCTCTCTTGTTGAAAATCAGATAGAAATCAGCCTCTCCTATAATGTCCTGTTTGTTGACTACATTCTCAAAACAATTCAAACTGTGTTCTAACCGGTTCATCTCTGAATTTGCATCCGTGAGTTGATCGTACTCATTTAAGGAAATCACGTACGCGACAATGTCTACATTGATAAGAATTTGTTGGTGCTTTTCGTCCATCTCTAGTTGGTTTGTAAGCGACGGTAGTGTTCTTAGTATGAGGGTATTTTTTTTCGGCATCGTAAAGCTTAATGTTACCAGGGACGTTTTGCTTGTAGAGGTCCTTTAACATTATACAAATGTTTTGTGGCGCCTTTAGTGCAAACTTTAGGTTTAAAATGTCTTGTATTGTTGGAGTGTAATCTTTTTTAGCCAGCCTGTCCAAATTATTCATGAGGTACAAAAAGGGATCGGTCACTCCAAATTCATTTCCTCTCAGGTAAGTTCGTTTGATAACAGGTTCATTCCATAACTCTGATAAAATCCGAATATTCTTATTATCTAATTTTCCGTAAGGGGTGGACGCTCCTGAGCTTCCGTACAGCGATGCTTCAATTAATTCCCTCAAGACGGCCCACAACTGATGTATGCGTTCATCCTTAATGTTGAAATCCTTTGTCTCAAAATAATCTTTTCGAACATGGGGCTTGTTGTTTGTTTTTCCAAATTGAAAAGATGTTTCAACCAACTGATCCATTGTAAAGTATGCATTGTAGTATATTGCCTTCTTGAACGAGTTTAGTTCTTGTTCAGAAAGACCCTGCTTAAAGTTGTTTTGGAACGAAGTGGCGATTGTACATTTTCCTGACTGCTCAGAACCAAGAAGGGTTATGTTGATTGTGTTCAGGTCCTTGTTAAATGGTGTGTAATCTAGTATACTGCGACAATACAAATTCCTCTTTGTATTGTCTTTAGACTCCGCTGCACCCATCCAATCTCTGGTGTAGGTGACGTTTGATGGGTTGTAATTGGTCCATCATCCGCTCCGAACTTGACTTCACCATACATGAAAGGCCTTCAAAGACATAACAAAGAAGATATTAGAATGACAGTTCACTGCTAGTTTAGTACCACGACCTATTGTACAACACTCATTGGAATGTGGGACGAAAATATTAGTTACACCAAGTCCAATAGATTTTACATCACTTGTCAATGTCAAGCAAACGGCACATATTTTAATTTATAATGAGTGGAAGAGTGCACTACATCGATGATGAGGAAGACCTTTCTAAGAAATCAATTCGTTGCAGAATAGCAATTGGAGTTATCGCAGTCTTAATCGCAATCCTATTAATTGCTGCTGCAATCGTTCTACTAGTTATCTTCATACCCAAAAACCCAGAAAGTGCAATAGATACAAACAGTTACAGTCCGATTAACTTTTATATTGATTACGATAATCAAGCGACAACGTTCGCTTATGCAAATCTAACATTTACTAATTCCATCAAACTCAACATCAACAACAAGAACCACCTTAAACTAGACTATGACAACATCGTAATATCGTCTAATCTTGGTAACATCCAACTTGGTAACACAACTTTACCAGCCGGTGTGGTTTTTCCTGGAGTGCAATCCGTAAGATTTTCACAATTTATTTTTTTCACAATTTCAAGGTACAAGCCACGTTTGGATGGAATCCTAGTTTTATAACAGCAAAGAACATGGGATTAATCATGTGTCAAATATACCGTTCACCCACACGTACATTATCTTTGGGTATTAGGGCTCAAATCACAAACTTACGTTATGTTTTGACATCATATGGAGATATTGTAGTCACTCAAACAGTGCAGGCTAGTAAGAACTTAATGTACTAATCATTTAACATTTCAAGATCTCGCGAGATTCTGTCAAAACCTCAACAACAAGTGTGAAGTGTACCAATCATCTGTGTGTCAAGCATAAATTTCATTTTAATTTTAACATTTTGTTTTTTGTCGCTGGAATTGGTATAAAGTTGATGTTACTCTTCCATGTTGCCGGGTCAATGTGTTTCATTTCTTGAGCTGTGGGCGTTGCAGATTCTTTACCATATTCAGACAACTAAAAAGTTAAAGTTTTGTGCAATGTGGAAGTTACATACATCCATATTTGTTTTCTTTCTTAGTGCAATACCACTTCCTTTGAATGCTTTTTCTGCATATGGAGTGAATCCTGATTTGTTATGTCTAAGTTGCCTGTTTTTTCTTAATGTTTCCTCAACTTTTCTTTGATTGTCCTCCAATATTTTGGCATGTTCTTCCCTTTCAGGGTCCAAGAAGAATGGGTCACTTGCATCTTCCGCAATCAGACAGTTTGACATGTAATGCTTACCTTCTTCATTTTCAAAAATCTTCTTTTCTTGTCGTTCAACATTATGCTCATATAATCTTCGATATTTTTCATACATGGTTCTTGTGTCCACAACATCAGAGTCTTTTTTCCTCTTGCCAAGTACAGTTCCAGAAGCCAGTAAATCTCTGGCCTTTCCATCACGTGGTGCTTTGTGATATGACCCTGAGGATTTTCTTCTAAGTAAATCAGCTTGATGCTCTAAATTCTGCCTTTCTCTATGTGCGTGTGTATTGCCCTTCTTCTTGAAGTACATTGTTGTAAGTTAGTTTGAAGTTGGCATGCAAACAAAGACGTACAATAACGGAGAGTTGGTTGTTGAGGATTACAAGAATGGGGGAAAAAATATTATCGTGAACCGACCAAAAAACCTTCATGCCATCGATTCTAAATACTTCCGAACCGCACTGAACGTTCTAAATCAAGCCCAAATCGATGGAAATTGTAGTTATGTTATTATTTCTTCTACGTCCTGCACAAGTACATCTCCTAATATCGCTTGTAGTACAATCAAAACAAGATCGTTTTGTGCTGGAGGTGACGTGAAACAACTAACACGAGCTATGCAAAACGACATGTTTATGGCGTATTATTATCTTGGTACAGAATACTCATTAAATCTGGCACTTGCACGCTTTCAAAAACCATCAATTGCAATTATGGATGGCATCGTAATGGGAGGTGGTGCAGGTATATCAGCTCCTTGTAGATACCGAGTTGTATCTGAGCAAACAAGGTGGGCAATGCCCGAGTGTGCGATAGGTTTCTTCCCGGACGTCGGCCTCTGCTATTATTTATCTCGCATTAAATCTTTGGCACTGGGTTGTTTTTTGGGTTTAACTGGGTACAATTGTAGTGCAGATGAAGCAATTTACTGTGGTCTTGCCACACATTACATCAGCCAAGACCGCCAAAGAAAAATGATTGAAATGATACAAGAAAGTGACGGTAAGGATACAACCATCAAACGTATTCTCGACAACCTATCTAGTGCTCCCAAAACGTCCAGCACCCTTCAATCCAAAACAAATGTCATAAACAAGTGCTTTTGTCACGATAATGTAGAAAGCATCATCAAATCGTAAGCAACTTTTTCTCATTCTACTTTCTATTTTAGGTTAGAGGAAAGTACCGAACATGTTGATTTCTGTAAACAAATTTTGGACAAGTTGAATTTATTTAGCCCTACAGCATTAAGGGTCACATTGAAGTGCATTCGAGATGCCAGATATCTAAACATTGAGGAGTGCATTAAACAAAATTACAACATTGCTTGTAATTATAACCACTTATGCAGCGACTTTGTTACTGGGGTCAAAACAAAATTGATCGATAAAAGTAACGACTACCGATGGAGCCCTGTGTTTGAAAACATTGAAGCATTTTTTGAAGAATTCAAATCGCCACCTTTTCACGTGTGGTCACAGTTGAATCAAACATCTAAACTTTGAATAAACTAGTTTTCGAGCATATAATTCTAATCACAACGCATTTTCGCGTTTGTCTCTTTACATTCGATAAACGCTTGTGCTTTTTCTTACTAGAAAATATTTGGTCTCTGATGCACTTCCGACTTGAACAGGATCCGCTTCAAATATTAGTCAATTCTAGTGCTTGAACTGCATTGTGAACTAGAAAAGGTGGGTGTAAATGCAGAGATGTCTCTTCCTTGTCATCGTATATATCGCCAACTTGATTTCAAAAGATTCAAACTACCACCTTATGATTCCACTCACTAAAAAACTAAACACTTGAGAATCAATTCTAGGATGCCCTATTGCATCTAAGAATATTTTATCATCTACAGAACCAAGTCCCTCTCACGTCCCTCCGCTCAGCCCTAAATTTTTAAAATGGACAAAAGGGAGAATAATATGATCTGCTGTTGTGGAAATCCCCCTGTGTTAAATTTCCAGTGCTCCGGCCGAGTTCTTGACCGGACCTGATTAAGGTATTTACCCGCAAATCTGATGCATAATCTGAACCAGTACTACGCAGTAGTCGGAGTATGTTCCGTACAAGTAGTGCGGATAACATTCTTTGTAATATCTTTTACTCTAAATAGGGATACGGACTTACAGATGCTCTTTTTAGAGAACAAAGAATTGTAATCAAAAGAGTATTACATGAACAACAGATTGATAGGTTGACTGTTTTGATTTATAATTTTTAAAAATGAATGACGAGGATAACCTAACAGCGCCCTTCATTAGTATGGAGAATGGTGCCTCGAAGGAGCTCGAGTCTCTTGACAAAGAGCCCGCTCCAGCGAGGCATGAAGCAACCCAGTTTCATCCAACCATCTCTAACAGAGCAGTGACAAATTCTCAACTGAACACTGCTTTCAAGCAGCGCAAGGCCTCGATCATGGTGTACAAGCATCAACAGCAAAATAGATTAGTTGTACAAGATGCGGCTCTCCCTCCAGTTTTAACCGTGGATAATAAGGTTGAGACAGCTGAGGAAGTTGTCCCTGACATCAAAAAGGATCTAGAGATAGATTACCACGCTGTTGATCTTAAGGTTTTGGAGTCAAGATTTAGTACATCTGCGGAACTTGGTCTAACTCAATCGTCTGCTTCTTCTAAACTAAGAAAGAACGGACCCAACACAATATCAGTCGGAAACAGATTTGAGAAAGTGTTCAAAATTATTGGGTACCTTTTCGGTAAGAAGATTTTTTCTAACTTTACTCATGATTTTTAAGGTGGTTTTGGTTTGATCATTTGGCCCGCTGCTATACTATCCATTCTCGCATACGCACCAATTGGAGATCCACCGGACAAGGCCAATTTGGGTGTTGGTCTCGTGTTGATTGGAAGCATGTTATTGACAGCCTTCTTCAGGTACTCACATTCAGGAACTTTTTTCTAACAATTGTAGTGGATGGCAGGACTTCCAGTCTAGCTCTGTAATGAACACCATCGGTGGAATGCTTCCATCAGAGGCTCAAGTTATCAGAGATTCAACCAAGAAGTTTGTCCTGGTCAGCGAACTCGTTGTCGGTGATTTGATACAGGTAAGTGTTTTGACTGTTTACATCATGTACTCACCATAGATTGAAAACGGAACCAAAGTACCGGCCGATCTAAGACTAGTACAGAACTCTTCACTTAAAGTGGATAATTCAATTCTGACTGGAGAGAGTGAACCCATTACCTGCACCATCAAATGTACTTGCGAAGAAAACTTTATGGAAAGCAAAAACATTCTATTCATGGGTACAGGTATCGTAGAAGGAGGTGGAATTGGTATGGTCGTCGCAACCGGTAACAACACTATGATGGGCAAGATTGCAAAGATGGCAACAAAGTCCACTGCAATGACTCCCATCCAGAAGGAAGTAAGTATAGAAGCCAACACTGGTCCATTAACCGACCCATCATAGATTTATAGATTCATGATCATCATCTGCTGTGCAGGTTTCCTCACCGCCATCGCAACCGTACTGTTCTGGGCCTTCTTCCTTAGAGTGTACAAACCAGGATTCATGAACAATGGAGCCATCGTCATTGCTCTCATCGCATCCCTAACCGCCTTCTTACCCAACGGCTTACCCATCAGTGTCAGTCTTACTTTCACAGTGATGGCACAGCGCATGTTCAAAAAGAATGTTTTGGTCAAGTTACTACCAACAGTAGAAACGTTAGGATCCATCGACACCATCGCATCCGACAAGACCGGAACGCTCACTCAAAACATCATGTCCGTCCTTCATTTGGTGAACGGAATGAGAATGCTGGAGTTGGGAGATGAGACCAGAAGGTTATTCGAACTCAAGGACAAGGCCTTCACAGAGCTAGTCAGAATCTGTGCAGTGTGTAACCGCGCAGTGTTCGACGAAAAGACAAAGGATTTACCCACCTCACAACGTGTCATCATTGGTGATGCATCAGACACCGGAATCATGAAGTTTGCAGAAGAATACATTCGCGTGGAACCAGCAAGACTACAATATCCCAAACTTTTAGAAATCCCATTCAACTCCAAAAATAAATGGATGTTAAACATTTGGAACATGGACGGAAAGGTCACTCTATTACAAAAGGGAGCCGCCGAAATCATCATGAACAAATGCAGCACCATCATGATGCCCGATGGATCCATCGAACCACTCACCGAAGACAAGCGCAAACAATTACAAACCATGCAAGAAGGGTTGGCAGGAAATGGAGAGAGAGTTTTGGGATGCTGCAGAAATGTTTTAGATCTCCCCGTCGACTACAAATATACCGTAGAGCCTTATAACTTCCCACAGGATGGACATTGCTTCGTCGGAATGATGTCGTTGATTGATCCGCCGAGAGAGGACGTTCCAGGTGCCGTAGAACTCTGTCGCAAGGCAAGTATTAGAGTGATGATGGTGACCGGAGATCATCCCGCCACAGCAACAGCCATTGCACGTATGGTTGGTATTGTAACTAAAAAGAGTGTGGTCGAGGTGGTTGACCAATATTCGTTGAGCGACCAGGATTCGTTGGACACTTGCAAGAATAGATGTATTACAATCAGAGGAAGTAACATTGATAACTTTGATGAGCCTACATGGGATAACATTCTAAAGCATGATGAAATTGTATGGGCACGTACTAGTCCCGAAAATAAATTACAAATTGTCTTGGAGTGTCAAAAAAGAAAACATATTGTTGCTGTGACTGGTGATGGTGTCAATGATGCACCTGCCTTGAAACAAGCAAATGTTGGTGTTGCAATGGGAAGTGGTAGCGAAGTTGCCAGAGAGGCTGCCAGCATTGTCTTGACTGATAGTAAGTTCTCCAGTATTGTTGCCGGAATAGAGAATGGTAGAATGGTGTTCGATAATATGAAGAAGGTTGTCCTTTATTTGTTACCCGCAGGTACTTTTGCTGAATTGTTACCATTCTTTGCAAATGTTTACTTTGGTGTTCCAATCATGTTGTCCGCATTCTTGATGATTATGATTGCCCTTGGTACCGACATTGCACCTTCATTGGCGATGATCTATGAACAGGCAGAAGCTGATTTGATGGACAGAATGCCACGTTCTAGAACAGGAGAGAAGATGGTCAATTTGCGTTTAATGTTCCATGCCTACTTTATTACAGGAATCACCGAGGTCATCGGGTGCTTCATTATGTGGTTTACCTTCATGTATCTTGAGGGAGGACTCAAGCCGATGGATTTGATTTGGTGTTACCAAAAATGGACTGATGGTTACAAAGGAAAGACACAGGCTGAGTTGGACGATTTGTTATTCAGGGGACAATGTGTTTACTTTGTAACATTGGTCACCATGCAAATGTTCAACCTGCTTGCCACAAGAACAAGAAGATTGAGCTTCTTCCAACACAGTCCCTTCAACAAGGCCAACGGTAACCCATTAATCTTCCCTGCGATCGGAGTCAGTATGATCTTCTGTGTACTTATTGTTCATTTGCCGATCATTCAATCCATTTTCAACACTCGTGCTATTCCCGTCATGTATTGGTTTATTCCAATTGGATGGGGTGTATTATACTTTGTGATTGATGAATTAAGGAAGGTGCTTGTTAGGAGTTTGCCTTGGTGGTTCGCAAGAAGAATATTTTGGTAAAAGTTGTTTATTTTTAACTACCAGTCAGCATTTAATATTGAAACCTTGCTTCTTTCTACTTTTTCTTCTTCTTCGACTCTGCGAGCCTTGCTTTTTTGAGTCTTTCCTTCACTCTCAAACACACTCAGCTTTGCTTTTCCACTATTGAGTCCCTCTAAGAACACGCAAGCTCTACATATCTTTTGACTGCTAATGTAGGCACACTTTTCACATCTGCTGATGACCTGCTTGCGAATGTTGACGGTGTCGAACTGGAAAGTCTCTGCTGATCTAATAATGTCCACAATGCACTGTGGCCTGACTCTTTCCAAATCTTTGATTAACTCTCTGGCAAACCCACGATAGGCGTTGGGTGAGTATATACACTCCGTACTGAAGTAGTCTAGTTTCTTAAAGTATGCGTACATGACGATTTCTTTTTCGTAAGTGTATTTGAAAGGTTTGGCTCTTGGTATGTACCCTCCACTCTCATCATGTGTCACAATGGCCACGCATCTCTGCAGACGTGCAATATCCCCTCTCAACACTAAAAATGTTAAAATTACACAATTGAATCGTACATACCATTCATCAAAACCGTCTCAGCAACGTCATCTGCATTATGACCCGTAACCATCTTATCCACTTTTAATAATTCACAGCCTCTATCTAATGCTTGTCTTCTAAAGACACCACAAAATGTACAATTATTCTTCATTCCAATTTGTGCCACTATGGCGTCCATTGTCCAACCATACAATTGTTCGTAACTAACAATTTCTAAGGGTAGTTGATATTCTTCTTTGTTTCTTTTTACGCTCTCGAGGGAATCGTCCCTATATCCTGTGATACCCTCATCTATGCTTAGTAAAAACAACTCGAGGCCATAGTCGTGTCTATCATTAAGCACTTTCATAATGTGAGCGAGTACTGTGCTATCCTTTCCTCCGCTGGCTGCTATCGCAACTCTCTCGCCCCTGCTAAAAAGATTTGAGGACGTTATGGTCTCATGCACTTCTGTCTCAAAAACTACGAAGAAGCATTCTTTGCAAATAAGCTCGCCTGTTTTCGGTCTTTTTAATTGAGCTTTGTTACCACATCTAACACACGACTTCCCATTCATCTTCAATCACAATATTGTAAAGTGAAATGAACTTGGTTGTAGGTTTGCTGCAAGCCTATGTAGAGTACTAGTTTCCCAACAACCAACACTTGAAACAACTACAATTTCAATTCGGTACAAGATAACAGCTCAGATCATCCGAACAATTACAACTTTCATAAAAAAATAATCAACCAACAATGTTTGTCGCAGGAGTAGTTAGTGGGTGTTTATGTACTGGTCACATCAGGAGTAATTAGCAATGTTGAATTTTAAATGTTAAAATTATGTTAATTCGTCACATAGGTGTTGGAAAGCAATTATGAGTGAGTTCTTGTAATTATTGGTAAATATAAAAGTGCTTAGTCCTGAAATCTTCCAGGGTTCGATTGCACGTTATTGAACATCATAATGTTTGGTTAGAGTCCTTCATTTATTTCTGTGCATGCATGGTTTTGAGATGAAACAACTCTGATGAACTCTTGGCACTTGGACTGTATTAAAAGGCTTATATCAAGAGTGTATACCTTTGAGATAAACAAATGTCTCATCAATCTTGACTATTTTATAGAAGGTTTAATGGCCAACCAGTTCCGTCTATCTTGATCTTTGGGGATAACTGTATGATTTTACAATGATTAAATCAGAAGCTTGGTAAACTTGAAAAGTGAACTCCAGGATTGAAATGACGGACTATTTATTGTAAGCTCCGCCTTCAATTACACAATCTATTTTATATGAAGGAGGACACATTCACGCACTCTTTCGAGAGAGATTTATCAAAATTCCCTCTTGGTCCAAACAATAAGCGAGACGAAGTTTCTTTATTAAATTCCGCTTCATTCTCATACTTGGACAAGTTTCTCTTCACCGGATACAAGAGGCCATTAGAGCACACGGATGTATGGGAGTTACCTAAAGGAGAATCTGTAGACGTTGTATACCCAGATTACGAAGCAGCATTTAACAAAAGCGCGAAAAATGCAGGATCAGACGAAAACAAAAGGAATAGAGTTTTGCTATGGACAATCCATCACTCCCAAAAGCACGGAAAACTTTATTGGATCGGAATATATGTATTAATTCGCATTATTTGTCAATTTATGGATACATTCTTGTTATATAGCCTCCTTAAATATGTAGAAGAGTCGCACAAATACGAACTTGACGATCCTTTACAACCTTCTTGGTACATTGGTTATTTATATTCTTTTGGGCTGTTCTTAAATACAATCATAGCTTCTTTTTGTAACCAACAAGCATACCTCGGTAACACGGACATATTGGTTCGCCTTACCGGATGCACCCAACACATGTTGTTTAAAAAATTAATTAAACTTAGTCCTGAGAGTCTACAAATGCACGAAACTGGTGAAATTGTGAACTTGTGTTCTGTTGATGCCTTCAAGATTTCCGAAGTAGTTCATGTTGTTCATTCTTTGTGGTCCATTCCTACTGTTGTTATTGTGGCCATGATATTAAACATTTTTTATTTTGGATGGGCAACACTAGCCGGAGTGGGTGCAATCCTTATTGTTCTTCCCTGCACTGCATACATTGCAAAAAAGTTAGCACATACAGAGGAACTAATCAATGACGTTAAAGATGAAAGAGTAAAGTATGTAAATGAGATTCTAGTTGGTATTAGAGTAATAAAATATTTGTGTTGGGAGGATAACAAGAAGGAGCAGGTTATGGATGCCAGAAGGAGAGAAATGAGCTTGTTAAAAAAATCTGTCTTGTTGAAGTCATTAGAAATTTTTTCTGTTAGTGCTGTTTCTATTGTCGGTAGCGCCGCAACATTCTTAACTTATGCATTATCTGATGGTGGCGATTTTGGTGCCGCCAAAGTGTTTACATCCATTACAATATTCTCGCTTATGGTAGAGCCCTTGTTTGAATTCTCATGGATGATCTCAAACGCCATCAATTGTTACACTAGCGCAAAACGTATATCTAAATTCATGTTTGCACAGGAAATTATAGAAGAACCTCATGTGGTAGACAATAATGAAGTAATAACCTCCGAAGGTCTTAATACACAAGAGGTCGACACTGACAATCTCCTCGATAACTCATCTCGTGTTGAAATTGATAGCGTTGATCGTCTAGAGCGTACGGTCATGAAACAAAAGGATCAATGCGTAGTGTTTAGAAATGCTACTTTCGGTTATGGTGATACTAGTGTTTTGTTTGACGTTGATTTGAAAATAAAGCAAGGCGAATTTATATGTGTTATTGGAAGAGTCGGAAGTGGTAAATCGACTCTTTTAAATAGTATCTTTGGTGATAGTAGAAGGCAATCGGGTCGTCTCAATGTTTGCGGCACACTCTCTTATTGTAATGAAAAACCTTGGATAATTAATGCATCTATTCGTGATAATATCTTGTTTGGTAGTGTCTACATCCAGTCCCGCTACGAACATATTTTGCGTGTTTGTCAACTGGAAACAGATCTCAAAAGGCTTCCAAACTCAGATCTCACTGAGGTAGGTGAGAACGGTGTTAATCTTAGTCCTGGACAGCAACATAGAATCTCATTAGCTAGAGCTGCGTATTCCACCAGCGCCAGCATCACGTTGTTAGATTCCACTTTAAACGCTGTAGATAACACCGTACAAAGTGCAATCACAAAACAATGCCTTGTCGATTTTCTGCATAATCAAGAGAAGAGAACAGTAATATTGGTCACTCACTCTCTTGGTGTTTGCCAGTTCGCCGACCGTATTGTTGTTTTAGATAACGGAAGAGTCAGCAAAATTGTACAAGATTACCGCGAAATCAAACAAGAGCTGGAGCAAGAAGGAAAAGAGTCCATTGACAATGAAGCACGTCCTGATGATGAAAACAATGAAGTGCCAAAAGAAATAAATCAAGAAAAAGGAAAAATCGTACAAGATGAAGATAGACAAACAGGAACCATCAGTTCAGGTGTGGTTCTATCATACTTGAAGGGTTATGGCTTTTTATATCTTTTTGTTTGTGTGTTTCTTGGAGTCGTTGCGAGATTTGTCGACCAAGGTCGAAGTATTTGGCTCACTGAATGGAGCAACTCCAAAGATGCTGGTGAAAACGCGATGTACTATCTTGGTATCTATTCTGGACTTGGTGGACTTTGGCTAATCTTAATGTTCATTAATATTATGGGATTTGGTCTTGGTAACTTGCAAAGCACAAATCAGTTACACAGTAAAATGCTGGATAGAATTCTTCACGCTCGAATGTCATTTTTTGACTCGAATCCTGTGGGTAGAATTCTAAATCGGTTCACACAGGATTTATTTACAATTGATTATCACTTGATGCAAAATACCTTCTTTTTGTTCGTAGAGATTTTAAGCATTGTTGGATGTCTACTCGTTATTTCGTACGTTAGCCCTTGGTTCTTGTTGTTTGTAGCTCCTATTACAATTATATTCTACTTCATTCAAACATTCTATAGAAACACATCTAGAGAGATGCGTAGGTTAGAAAGTGTGAGTAGAAGTCCTTTACTTAGTCATGTCGCTGAGTGCGCACGTGGTGTGAGCACTATCAGAGCTTACGGTATTCAAAAACTATTTACAAGTCAAAACAAACTCAGAGAAGACTATTATTGCAAACATTACTCTCACAGATATTTGGTCAATAGATGGCTGGGCATTCGAATTGAGTTGGTGTCATCTATTGTGATCCTTATTAGTACCTTCTTGGCTGTTTATGCTAGACATAGTTTACAACCTTCTCTCATTGCATTATCTGTGACTTTTTCTCTTCAAGTTACATTCATAACCTTGTTTGTAGTGAGGCTCATGGTAGATCTAGAGAGTAATCTCACCTCATGTGAACGTATTACTAATTATGCCACAGAGACTCCAGTAGAACCTGTTGTAGTCAGAGATCCTAATGATGTTGAAAAATATTATTCTGATCAAGCCACTCAACCTGATCAAAACGAATTATTAAAGTATTCGTTGTCTTCTATTCCGGAGGACTGGCCTCAATTTGGCTGCATAACCTTTAATAAAGTTACTGCGAGTTATAGACCTGGCAAAGATAATCCTGTTTTGAAGGGAATTGAATTGAATATTAAAACTGGAGAAAAGATTGGCATTGTTGGTAGGACAGGTGCTGGTAAAAGTACAATGTTGCTAACTTTGTTCCGCTTCTTGGAATGTAGTTCTGGTAATATTGAAATAGACGATTTGAATATTGCTCATATTCCATTGAAGCAATTACGTAGTCGCATCACCATCATTCCACAGATTCCTGTCTTGTTCTCTGGAACAATTCGTTCCAATATTGATGTCTTTAATGAGTATCCAGATCAGATGATTTGGAATGTGCTTGATCGAGTCTGTATGAAGCACAAAATTGAAAATATGCCGTTGAAGCTATCTGAACCTGTCGCAGAGCAAGGTGCAAACTTTTCTCTTGGAGAACAGGCTTTGATCTCTCTATCAAGAAGCTTGTTAAAGAGAAACAAGATTGTTGTATTTGACGAAGCAACTGCTAATGTAGATTATGAATCAGATCAACTGATTCAAAAGACTATAAGAAGGGAGTTTGACGACTGCACCACAATTACAATTGCACATCGCTTGGATACCATTATTGATAGCGATAGAGTAGTTGTATTGGATGCAGGTGTAGTAGTGGAGTGTGATACTCCTTCTAGTCTCCTGAATAATTCAGAAAGTTTGTTTTACAAATTAGCAAGAGAGAATGGACAGGAGTATTTCAACAAACTGAAGTCTGGGGCTTCAAAATAAAATTATAAAATTATATTGTTATTTCTTTGACCTAATTTAAGCGCGGTGCAAGGCTAAAATGTTCCGAATTTTACATTTCTTTTTACAAAATCTTCGTTGACCTACCAGCAAGTTGAGATGTCCACCACCTTGGTCCCAAGGAACGTAAAAGACACAAAGATTGACATCACTACAAATGACGATTTGAACACACAATCAAGGATTGTGAATAGGGCCTCTGCTAGTCTTTTAAAAACAATCTTTTACATATTAGGGAACGTTGCTAGGTAAATTTCAACTTTATTATATCGATCTAATGCGATAGCTCTGTTTTAATCATCATAGTGAACAAGGCCATCATGACGAGCTACGGATTCAATTACTCTCTAGTTTTAACTCTACTACACTTCTCCTTCATGAGCATATTTTTTGGAGCCCTCATTATGCTGAAATTAATAGAAGTCAGGTCGTTGCCACTCCGTTCGGTCGTTTACATTGCAGTGTCCAACGTTGGTAGCATCGTGCTAATGAACATGTCCCTACATTACAATTCCGTTGGATTCTACCAGACGTCAAAATTGGCCTGCATCCCAGCAATGGTCCTTGTTGAGACTTTTGTATACGGAAAGACATTTTCTACTCGCGTCAAACTATCTTTGGCGCTACTATGCTTTGGAGTTGGCATTGTAACCATCACCGACGTTAAATTAAATGTACTTGGTGCCGTAATTGGTGTAGGGGCAGTCTTGGCCACCACTGTATCGCAAGTGGCGATTAGCGAGAATCAAAAAATACATAACATTCATTCATTCCAAATGTTAGAGGCTATCGTAGCCCCTCAGTTTTTAGTTTCATTTTTGATTGCAATTCCCGCAGAGTTGGTACCTAATGCGGATGATATAATCAGGGCACTTCAGGTGCCCAATCTTACTTATTTAATTGGTTTGAGTTGTGTTCTTTCTGTTAGTGTTAATGTTTTCTTTGTTGCACTGGTCGGCGCCACATCGGCTGTGACATATCAGGTTGTGGGACACTCAAAGACGTGTTTGGTTTTGGTGTTGGGATTCCTCTTCTTCCCGGTCAATATGAAGACTGATGATTTGGTGAAGAACATTACCGGTATTGTATTTGCACTGTTTGGAACAATTTTATACGGTCATTATAAGAACGTTGAAACAGAAAAGAAGGTTGATACACAATAAAGATTAGTTTAATAATTCCTGTTTGTTCGCTTGATCTGTGGAAAGAATTTTGTAAAATTTTGTTATGCAAAGATTAAACAAGAAGCGTAGGCTGGATGACATAATAACGGTCATTGTTACTGTACTGATATTATTAATAACGTTAGTTTATCAGCTCTGGTTACACTAACCTGTTTAGATCGTTAACGGTGGTGCTAGATTTTGAGTATCTGGATTACTGCTTCGTTCACAGATTTGATGACCAATGCAATCCGATCACAGATATACCAAACGGAAGTAAACTGGCATTTGCGATTTCGCAGATATATTTTGGAGCCGTCCTACTATTGTATACTTATCTAGCAAAAACACCACAGAGGGCACTTTCAGAACTTTTATATCTCTACGCTTGGTACTTGTGCACTTTAAATGCAGTTGAGGGTTTAAAGCATCTTATATCAGACAACACATGCAACAAGCATGCAAATAGCGTTTCGGGGCATTCAAACATGTTCGTATATTTTAATTTAGCCGTATGGAGTCTCTTCGAACATGATTTCTTTGGATCCAAAAAGTTTCTAATGGTAAAGGTGTTATTCGTCGCTACAAGTGTATTCTGTTTATGCGAGACACTAATACTTGGATATCACACTCCACGTCAAATGCTATATGGTGCGGGCTCTGCTCTGCTTTCCCACACATATGAGAAATTATCATGGGCATTCAGCTCGCGAACCTCCATTATCATACTTTGGAGTTTGTTTGTGTTCACAACAATATTAAGATTAATCTTTGACTCAAGAAGAACTTTTTGGGCCATTCCTACCATCTTGGCGAGCATTATTGCCACATTATCATTAAGGTTTTTCGGAAAGAGTCTATACCCTAAATTTAGAGGACAGGTATAAGACATTTATTACAGATTTTGATGCTAGAAGAATAATAGAACTCTTTTTCAATTTACATTTCGGTTAACGCGTGCATTACCTTGTAATAACTTTTTCACACATGTAATATTTAATATACACAATAACCACAAGTTCTTATAATTAAAACATGTTTTATTCAAGTACAAATGCGCCGTGCAGCTTTCTGAAATTATAAAGTCCAGGCTATAGCCACACAGGAAATATGTAGAGGCAGAGAATGCTGAAATGTGTGCCTCTTGCTGACTGATCGGCATCCGTTGATAAGTTCAACAATTTTCTGCTCTCCTTGATACTTTAAACCTCCATCAAACCTCTTCCTCCTCTCATTATCACCAATAGATGTTGTATCCTGCGACTACAAAATCCAATCCGCTAAAGTCCATAAAGTGCTGTATTTGATCATTCAAATCACTTTTTACAAGTTCAAACTGGTCAGCAGTAAGACGAATGTTCCTGGTGAATAACAAAGGAAACTCTTTAAAGTACTCATAATTTTGGTGTCTCCGATACTTGGTTCTGGACCTTCGAGCTTTTCCCCCTTCCAATTCCAAAATTAGTATGTAATGCAGTTTTTTCAAGTCCTCAAGTTCATGCATAAGCAACTATCGCCCTGCGCCTTTTTAATTTATGGTTGTTCGGAATTAATTTTGAAATCAAACTGCACGGATAGCTAGTAGTATAAATGAGATGAAAAACCTAACACCTATTCAACAAAAATGACATTGTTCGTCATGGCCAGTCAAAATCAACAAGAAACGTTGAACCCATTGGATTATTGTTATTTGGGATTAAACACCACCATTGTTACCGTAAACAAATCAGATGCAGATTTCAAGACTTTGAAAAAATACATTTTACAAACGAGCGGCGGAGGTATGAGCGATGGTTCGATTCTCAATATTTTCAGAGTGAATCGACACGAAGAGAACGATCTATTCGAATTATTCAAGAAGGACTACCGGTTATTGGCCTTATTTTCTACGAAAGATGAGTTTGAGGACGATGTTATGGACAGTGGAGGGTATTATTGTGATGTTGAGGAGGAATAGAGTTGAATATGCCAGATCCAGAAATTACTTCCGTGAATGAGCAAGCAGAAGCCAATACAGATGCAACCCCACAAACCACAACAGATGACAAGTTGGAATCCAACCTCAAACCTTAGCATACAATAAAGCAACCAGTTTATTTATTTCATATATTTGCTGTCCACTATCATTAACACGGAGGGTACGAGCGATGCGAGAGAACAAATTATCAGGATGGAATTTGTTGTGCCCTGGTATCATACTTTTTCTAACCTTAAACGCTTTGTTGGAGGATGATGAGGTGTTTTGTGAGTGTCATGGCTGCAGAAATATATTGTTGGTGTGGACGGAGTCTGAAAATGGCTTGATTGGTCCTTTCTTCTCTCTTTCTTGTAGATCTGGATTTAAGATATCCAGTGCTTGCGCACGATGAACATCGGGTATATCGTAGAATCTATTGTACCTCCTCGTGATGGCTTCTGCATTTAGGGTTATTTGATCTGATGAGCATCCGTTACGTTATTAAATATTCTTGGAACGTTAGAAGGGGGTTGGAGAAGATCTCCCAATACGCTATCCTCTGGAAATGCCACCGATGAAGTCCTTGTGCCTAGCACTGATGGATTGGGCTGTTTATATTGTTGGTGAGCGTTGAAGGCGGAGGAGAACGCCGCGAATTCAATAAAGTTGAAATTCGTAGGTTGTTGGGCCTGTTGCTGCTGTTGCAGTTGGGCTTGGGCCTGTTGTTGGTTCTGTTGTTGTGTTTGTTGCTGTAGCAGTTGGGCATGTTGCATTTGACTCTGCTGTTGTTGGGCTAGTTGTTGAGCCTGTTAGTGTAGTTGTATTTGCTGCTGCAGTTGGCTATGTTGTTGGATTTGTTATTGTTGGGCCTGCTGCTGCAGGGCCTGTGCCTGTTGTAGTTGCAGTTGTTGCTGCTCTTGTTGTCGTCTAATGAATGAAATTTCGGAACAAACTGCTTTTTTAAGCCACTTATAAAAAATGACAATTCGTCTAATAGTGAACAGAAATGACAAACGAAGCAGAGATAAAAACGAACCATACGATCATGTTAAAAAGATTAGGTGTAAGTCACACAACACCAACACACAATAAAAGTACTCAACATGTTATTGTAGTGGGTGGTATATCTCAGAGTGGCCAAAGTGGTCAGCAGCAGACTCAAGAGCAGAAGGTGGCGTATGAGGAGATGAAGAAGAAGAAGGCTGGTGAGTTGGTCCAGCATTTGATTGATCTGGGTTTTGATGGAGCTGTTGTGAATAAATTGAATGGATTGAATGGTGAAGGAGTGGACGTAACTAGTAGAAATGATTTAAAGGAMGAATATAAATTTACTCCTGTGGAAGCTGGTAACTTCGCAGGCAGGTGGAAGACAGTGTTTGGGCTCAAGAAAGAATAATTGGAGACGAACCTCAAATACATCTTTCGGTGGAGAAGATGCAGTAACTATAAATTAATATTTTTAATGTTTGATATTTTCTTTTCAATACCTTTCGGTATACGGTTTTTATTACAGACAGCCGAAGGCCAAAATTGAGACAAGACTAGATCCGCAACTTAAAATTCCTTGAGAGGGATAAATTAGTTATAGAAGCCGCGAAGGTAATGTGTGTCAATTTGGAACTGGACTATAGCCCCCAGTCGGATACTATGGGTCGCTATTCAACTACTTTAGTCGCCTGCCAAATGTTTGGGGCCGGTAAAACATCGTAAGCGAAAATAATACAAATAGTAATTATAAAGGTTTGGGGACAATTTTATAAAGAGGTTGAGGGATTTGATGAGTAGTTCAGTGTGTGTGAGAGGCTTGAGGGAAAACTTAGTTTTAACGATAACAGTTCTAAAGTACATATTATCAACGCTCTACTTTCAATATCAACAGGCTTCAACATATCAAAAGTCGCAAGAGATCATTTTGTTGTCACTTCGTTTGACTCCAAATGTTGATCGAAAATGTCAACTAGATGTGGTTGATGCTGTTACGAGCTGCTTTAAATGTGACGAGTTATTCATTCGCTTCGGCTCCATTCTTCACAATGATCTGATTACTATGATTCGCATCGTTGATGAATTGATTGTACTCAATCTAACCTCTTCGAAGTATGATTTCAACAGTTCCAGTGCGAAGATGAGAATTGATCAGCACACCAACAATAGCGGATGTTAATGTGGTTGATTACGTGTTCCTCAGACGATGATTGATTTCCATTAAGTGGTTCTTCAAATTCTGAAGAAGCATTATGTGTTGATTGTTTTGGTATATCGTAGTTCGAGAATGGATTGTATGGCTGTTATAATCCTTTACGCAACGTAGGTCAAGAATGTGATTACTGCTGATTGTTTCTTGTTGTGGTGGGTGATCGCAAAGTATTGTTGGTTGACTGATTTGACATTAATRTTTCATGGTGACTGAGTTGCTGATCTTGGCTTTAAAGAAGTGATTACAGCTCATTGCGTGTTTGTATCTTAAAATCCTTGACTGTAGCGGAGGCTAACTGCATCTACTTCACCGAATGCACTTGACAATCTCCTGTTGATGAGTTAGAATGTTTGTCGTCGGGAACGTTCCATTACTAAAGTTTTTGGAACGGTTTATCTTCCTTGAATTTCCGGATTGTAAAATATAAAATAAAATTTAATTCTGTTCCGAAATAGTTCAATTAAACAAAATGCAAAATAATGACAACATCCAGCCTCAAGATCGCATGTTGCGGAGGAAGACAGCCTTCAGATCGCCACAAACAATACTTTGGAGAAGTTTCTGACAAAGTCTACGAAGATATTACTGATACCATGCATATGGATGACCTTCAAACCTTTCTTACGTATTTAGAAGATAACATTGAGCGTTCTATTCCTTATTTATTTACAAAGGAACAGGTTGGTATGATTCTGGTGCATTACATGATGTTTCATGACCAGATCAACAAAATATGAATACGGATTACCTGGCAATGGCATAACAAGAATCTTGGATAAGGTTGACAAGGCTTTGTTGGATTTTTCGAAACTAGATATAGCCTGGGAGACATATAATGATAGAAAGGAGGTGGCACAGAGTGAAACATTTTAAATGGAAGATGCAATTCATGTCGATATTGGCGATAGTGGAGAAGTAGCTTGGGTTAAAAAATTCACCCCCGACAAAGTATACTATGTGATGAGTAARGAGGAGTTTCAAAACATCGAATAAATATATTTTGTATGTGGTGTTTTTGGTTCTCCTGATCATCTTGATTATCATTGAGCGGATTGTAGTGG